>JANTPZ010063554.1:0-13203 GCA_025593235.1 Vachellia pachyceras | reverse complement strand
CACGATATTGAACAGCACGGCCTCCAAGAGCTGCATCCAGCTCAACTGTCTTGACTGCTGCAGCACCAGCTTCATCCTGTTTCAAAGTTATGGTCAATTTACAATTAAACCCCGAAGGGGGAATGCTTGCAATTTGTTAACAGAAATTTTACCTGACTGGTGTCTTTTCCAAGCCAGTAATGAATATCATGACGCAAGGCACCACTCTTCGAAGCAGTTGTCTGCACAGAGAGGACAAGAAATAACAAAAACCTAACACTAACGGATCACATTGCTTCACACACCAAAAAGTATAAGCAAAAGCATAAATATCATAAAAGAAGTGACATGTCAGGATTAGCAATTGTCCCAAAAATTTAAAATCAACATTAAACAAATAATAAGTAACAGTTTAATGGTTGACAGTTAATTCCCGACTTGCTAGGGAAAATTCCCTAAGCAAAAGATCCTGTCAATGATTGTTATAAGAACATTTTCTCAATTCTATAGTTTACAAGCAATTTTATTTAATTAGTGGTTGCAGCTGGCTTCAGATTTATACACAATACAGGCTCCATTGTGACTGAATTCGATTTCATGCTCTATTTCATACCAATATTGTTATTTGTGCCATGCTGAGAATACACGTAGCCCATGTTATCAAATTACAATGTCCATGAATGTATCAGCAAACAAAATAAAAGCTTTGAGCAACAATTGATTCCGGCAAAAGGCTAGCATTCAATAGATCACAAATATATTGAACACTATAGAGATCATATTTTAATTTAACAGCTCACCTTCAAGATTACATAGGAGTCCCCAGTGAAAAACTTCCCATAAGAGGACTTCGGGATGGGAACTGGATTAAAATTCTCAATACGCCATATTTCTAGTCCACTATAGATGGTTAAGAATAATGTACTAGGAAGACATTCAAGCACAGATTGAATTAAACAAAAACAGAAGCAGCAATCTGGAATAAATCTTGGCATGACTCATTTATCCATTAAACTTCCTCTGAAATGTAAGTTGAGTGTGTTTTTGTGTTTTTTTTTGGGAGGGGGTGTTCCAAATAAAAATCCATTAGGCAGGAAACACCACTATGAGTTGATTAGATGCAGGATACGCCTTTTGTCCAGCTCCCTGGAAAGCTGGATCCAAGTCCCTCATGGAAACAGCCATATTGGTTTTCTACTTTCTTATCTTCGATGACCAAGCTTGAAACAAAAATAACCTGTATGACAACCATATAGCAGATAGTGAGTGTAGAAAGGGGGGGATCAAAGGGCTAAATTGCTTGAGTTTAGAGAACATTTTAGTGGGTGAAAAGGAAAGCTTCCACCATTTCAATTAGAAAATTGAGTCAGACACTGCTTGTCAGTTATATTTTGCCAGAAAGGAGACAAATTGATCAAATGATAATAATATAGGAGGTCAACATCATCATTTGATCCGTCCTTCAGTAAAATTAAAATCATTAATGACTTAAATTTCTCCCAACCATAACATGTTTGGTTGTTTCACTACTGTAAAAAATCTTCAAGATGCCTTATTAGACAATGGCGTCATATGATATATGTAGTCAACCCACCTAATGAGACAAGGCTTTTTTGTTGTTGTTGAGTTACCAGACAATATAACAGCCAAAGAAATTTAGTCATAGTTGAACACACTTGACAAGACAATCATCATTGTGCTTGTTTGGGAACTTCGTTCCCCCAACAATACATGCAAGCCGAAACAAAACATCTCAAAATCCGTAAAAACCATCTCGAAATCCATAAAATCATCTTAAAATCCACAAAATCATCTAGAAAACCGTAAACTCCTTTCTCCCAACAGAGTTCCCAAACACACACATTATGATTCATATTCATATAATGTTCACTTTCAGATATCTACTCACATCCAACGTATCTCCAAAAAGATGGTGAATCAATAATTGGAAAATTGAAGAATTATCAACGAAAACACATGGCATTTTGCCATTTGACGTCCCAGTTAAAGGTTCTTGAAATATAGGAACGGTATAAAACAAACAAAAACCACATTACTGCAATTTAAGAATTACCAGAATGCCTCAAAACATTCAACAAGCCCATAACGCAAAGTTAAGTATTGCAGAGAATATCATAAATTATCCCATGGTATCAATTATCAAATAAGAAAATTCAAAATTTGTTAGAAGATGCATGAACTCGTATTAAACGACACCCTGAATCAATAATATCTCAGTCATAAAGCTGCTTCAGATACAAAGATGTCTCCGTCCACACCCATGAAGCATCGAACTTGCAATGCACAGGAATCCATTGGCACATACTACCGGCAATTTGAGTAAACTATGAATAAGCAAATATATTAGCAATGAGCAATTGTATTTATACACGGATCAAAGTATCCGTTCAGTTGGCATATTCATCCAAACATACCACTGTGCAACTTATCTCGAAAACCCAACATGCTAAAATGGTCCAACATGTCAAAGATGTTACATTTTCCAATATTTCGAACTTCAATATTTTCTGGTTTTTAAAAGTACTAAAAATCACAGCAGCTCACAACTCCACATCAAAACCAAAGAGGCAGAGTTAGAAATATGTCACCATCAATCATCTCTCTTTTACAGCCAGGACAACAGAACTCATTGGGTCAATCAAATCTAACCCCGACAGACGAAACAGATCAAAATTCAAGAAATACATCAAAAAATTAATTTATAATCAGTTAAAAAAAAAAATCGAAACATGTTCAATGTCCCATACCCGAAAAGAAGCAGAGCCAACTGATCGATTACGCCTTATCGGAATTAGCAAATTTAAGCAAAGTTCAATAAACCGGTAAGCCGAGAACGCCAACTCGACCCTGAACTCAGAAATCCGGAATTGAAGAAACAAATCCAAGGCAGGCGAATCCAATAGACAGCAACGGATCCAATCTAAGAAGCAAAACTGGTGAAAATCATACAATTTTCTGGAAGTAGAGAATGGGGGGAAGCTTGGGGATGGAGGCAAAAGTCAGAAAAATAATGCGAAGTGGGGCTAAGGAAGAAGAATAATAAGTATTTTAGAGAGAGAAAGGAGGAATATTACAGGGAAAAAGTGGGCGATGAAGAGAGATAAACAGGAAAGAGAGTAATGGGAGTTGGAGGGAATGATGAATGCCAGGCGTGCTTATCACTAACGGCGACATTAGCATCCTCACAGAAACACAGGCATGAACTGTAAAACCCCCAAAAAAACTCTAAAAAAAGCCGTCGTACCAATTTTTTTGTTACAATCAACAATAGTATCGAACTTTGGAGGGACTTCTTTGCGGAGTAATTACATTTTCTTACCATACGGTCAACACTGATAAGATGTTCTAAATTAGAAATTAAATAATTAAGAATAGAAGAAATTTAGAAGAAGAAAACAAATATATATAAGAATAAGCTTAGAGGCGTCTCGACGAAGTCTCCGTCTCTTTCAGGTGAGTTGTGGGATTGCATTTTTTAGTCTAATAATTTTCAGCTCAAGTGATCTTCATTGCTAAATAGAGGGCGAAAGAATCGGTGAATGTTAAATTCAATAATGCAAGTGGATTGATTAAGAGAATTAACTCAAATAATCATCCTTTAGGACAAATAGGATTTTAAAATGGTGAAAAGAAAAGGAGATTTACTGTTGAGTCCCAAATAAGGGACTTATTTATTAAATGGTCCCAAATTTTAAAATATTTAAAAAATGGTTTCGTTAACAACAAAAGGTGTTGTCAATACAGCACATGGTGTTGTCGGGGGTTGTCAAGTGACAACACCATGCGCTGCATTGAGCTCGTGTTGTCAATAGGACCGTTTTTAAATATTTTAAAATTTGGGACCATTTGTTAAATATCTTAAACTATGTAAGATCATACACTAAATTTAAAAAAAAAAAGGTTGCAAATGCGTCTTGTCTCATAAACGGAAAAGGTAGAAACCACCTAACGTTTTAGTGCCTGTTTGGGAAGCCATCTTCCCAAACGGTACACGTAAATCGAGATAAAACCATCTCAAAATCTGTAAAAACTATCTCGAAATTCATAAAAACCATCTTGAAATTCGTAAAACCATCTCGAAACTCCCAAATGCCTCAAAATCTGCAAAATCCATTTTCCCAACTGAGTTCCCAAACAAACACTTAAATTTCACACATATGGAGGCAGAAAATCCATTGCTCTTTTTCTTTGGTTTAAATTTGAAGTCAAAGTTTTTATTTTTTAAATAATTGTGAGAATATTCTTGAGCTTTGAAATTAAAATTTTAAAATAATATTAATAGTATAATCCCCACAACCCTATTTATAGAAATTAAAAGTTAACTTAACGAATGATAATTGTCATTCTTAAATTTATATGAAACTTTTTATTAAAATATAGTTTGCTCAAATGATCTAAAGATTTACCTTTTTCACGTAAGAAAATTAATGTTTACAGTACAGACAATGACCATATTTGCTTCATAAAAGTATGCCTATTATAAGTTAAGATAAAATTTATTTTATATATTTATCTCATATATTGTAAATCACGTTAAAAAAATAGTTTATATTATAATTCAAACAATTTTAATGTTTTAATTCTGGTCCTAGTCATTGTTCCCAGTTTAAACAATTTTGCAGTAAGTGAGGGCTAAGGACAAATCTAACAGTTCTCAAGAGAAATACAGCTAAAAATCTATATCAAGCTCATATTTTAAATTTTAAAAAGAAACAATTAACAATAAGGTAACTTGAAATAACCTTTTTCGTAATCCCAAATTAAAACCTCAATTCCTTTTATTCAAAATAAATTCCATAAAATGTCAACCCACTTCGATGTTGACCAAATGTCATTCAAAAATCAAAACTTATTATCCACCATTGATTCTTCCCACTTAAGGAACAATGGTTATCAATATAACTTCGTCTAGGTGGCATATACCACCTCACAATCTTATATAAACAAGTTGGCAGCGATGCAACAAATCATAATGAGCAAAATAGTTTAAAAAGTATGCACAACCAAATTATACGGTAATATATATATTTCCCACACAAATGTTTCCAAAAGAAGGTAGGAGGTATGCCTCTGACTCTTTTTCTTCTCGCCTACTAACATTGGAGTCATCTACTGAAAAGTAATCGAAACCACGGGATGGGATATAAAGTTCTAATAACCAATAAATAATTTACTAAATATACAAGTAGTGTTATAAGAAGTGAAGCATGGATAAGTTCATTAAAAGTATAAGGTAAACAATTATAAACCAAACGAGTAATTGATCAACAATTAGACTCCAAATATGATAATATGTACTAAACAGAGAAATTGATATGTGAACAGGATTCCACTTGAATAAATTAGTAACTCAATGTAAATCAAACACCGTATATCACAAATTATATGCAATTCCTTCTACCAAATCTTCCTTATATCACCTGATGTGGACTCTAATCTATGGTGATAAAAGACTCGATCAAAAGTCAACAATCATTATGAGGTTAATGAGCCCCCTTCCTAGCTGCTCACAACTGAGTCCAAAACTGAAAGGTGTCATCCTCTTTGATGGTCACCCACAATTGGGTTCAAAACTCATGAGAGTTGACCATTCTTATAGCCACTCACAACTAGATTCAAGACTTGAAAGATCTAATACAATGTCAACTATTGTGATAATAGTTGAAACTATTGTCATAGACTTTAAGATCCAATAGATATGGTAGTGTTTGGAAGATCTAATACCATCTTCTCAAACTTTATCACAACCTACATCCAACAAACAGTCACAACCCTTCTACAACACATATATGTATAATCATTGTCCATCATATTCTCAATTGTAATATAATATCATAAGATATAAAGAGTCTATAATATAAATTATAGTATCAAAATATTATCCGTTTCACCATAAAATCATGAACATATAAATTCTAAATCAAAATAATACTTACTGTTCAAAAGATGTTTCCAAAACATATTACAACCCATGACAAGCGTATAAAATAAATTAAATGTGGTTATCTCTAACCAAAATAAGTTACACTACCATAATAATTCAAGCTTAACGTTCAAGTCCTCAAACACAACTAATCTATACAATAATAATTATTCATCAATGTAATGACAACCAAAAACAATTTCACATGTAAATTCATTCCCTTTTTAAACTTGATGTCCTCTCAAGATCCTTATATTACTAAGTCCTAAAGTAAAATTTAGGATGTTACATGGCTCATATTCAATTAATTTGAGGAGTTTAGTGCACATAGTAAATATGGATTTGGTTTTTTTATACATATATTTTATTTTTTTTAATATTATGTGTCATAACCTACACATTTATTAAATCCTCCGTTGAGAGTTCAAATTCATCACGTTATCTCTAAGAAGCATGTTTGGCATCATTGAGCTATAAAACTCCAATATCTCTCTGTCAATGTTTAATCATATCTTATACTTGTCATTTTATCGTTACAAATGGTTTTTCTGATATAGGTTCTTTATACAATATATTTACATTCTTAACCTTATTTTAAAAATAAGTCATTAGCAGCTATGATAAAAGAACATGTTTTGTGTGGGAAAAAAGAACATGTTTTGAATGCAGTATTTTTTTAGTTTATGTAAATATTGTGTATTGGAAAAAAATTTTCAAATGGTACACGTAAGTCAAGACAAAAAAATCTCAAAATTTATAAAGTCATCTCGAAATCCATAAAGTCAATTCTTCCGTCTTTAATGGGAAAGTTCTGCCACCTTTACATAAAGAGAGAAAAAGTGATTTTTTTTTAGAGTGACAAGCATCAACTCTTGTGAAGTTATATGTGAAATTGAATCGGTGATATCTCATCCATAGAATTTTCATGCAGTAAGGTATCAAGAATCACCATCATTGGCTAAGAATGAAGGATAAAATTGCATTAAATGCTATAAAATATTTTTAGAGTAGTATCTAGTATTTTAAATTTAAGGTGTTCATTGATACTGAAAAATATTTTAAAATAAAATTTTACAAAAATTTATTTAGGATACTAAACACTACTAGATAAGTATTTTAAAATGATGAAAGCATTTAAAATTAATTTAACACAGTAAATGTTTCTGGAAAAAATATTTTAAAAGTAGTGATGCTTAACTGAAAATGGCTCCGTTTGGGAATGCGGTGGGATAAATAACTTATTTGTAGAATAACTTATAGAATAGTTAGATTAGAAATAAGTTAAAGTGTAAAAATAATTTGTGTTTGAGAAAGCGATGGAACAATTGATTTATTACAATTGAGTGTGTTTGGGAACACGGCATGGCAAGTGACTTATCTTGAGCCTGTTACTAATGTATCTTCTCCTTTCTCTTCTTCTCTCCTCACCCCTCCTCCTTCTTCATTCCCAGAAAGAGAGACACGCACGCATACATACCACATTGCGTCCCTTCTTCACGATCTTCCTCCTCTTGACCTCCCTGCCTCAGATTCTTTCTTCAAAATCAATTCTTTCTTCAACGAGCAGGATCCTTCACGAACCATTCCAGCCATTGGGTTCTCTTCCTCCTACTCCACCACCCAACCCTCCTCCTCCTTCCTCGCCTTCACTGCCCAACGCTACGTACCCCTTCTTCAACTAGCTCTGAGTTTCTTTACGAAGGGGAGGGAAGACAAGGATGGTCGTTGGAATTTATTGAACAAGAAGAGAGTCGTTGGGGAATTTATTGCATACTGTTGATTGGTGCCGTGTTATCCTCCCGCTTGTAGAAGCTGCTCATTTGAGATTATAGGCAGAAGTCACTTCTAGAGAGAAGGCGCTTAACGCTGGAAGCAATGTCAAACGCGGGCAAAAGATGAACAGTAACGTAAATGGGCGATTGGCAAAGTTAAACGCCGGCAAAATCGTTTCCAAACAAATCCTAAATGATTAAAATTTTTGTTTGGATAGTCCGTTGAGAGAACGGACACAGATTTCGAGGTAAATATATGAGATGAGTTTTATCTCGGTAAGCGTAAGAATGACTTTTGGATGCCCAAACGGGCTATCCAAACAAGCCAAAAGAAGGAGAAAATGGTAAAGGTCGGTCACATGCTATTGGGCAAAGGCTAATTGTCCATAAAATGGCAAAAAGCCTAATAGGCTGTGGGGCCTACTTACCTATGAACTTTAGTCGCCAGAAGTTGCCAATCCTCATTCACCCTTTACCCACCCAAAAAAAAAAAAAGATCAAGTTCAAATAAAAGGAAAGGAAACTCTTATACAAATTCTAATATACACTTCGGACACAAAAAATTCTATTATGCTTTTTTTTTAGAAAAAAGTAATTGAAATGGTAAGCTGTGTCATTCTTAAAGGAGAATAATGCAAGTTTGAGTATTAAGAAGTACCTTTATTGATATGGTACCCTTTAATACTCCTAACAAAAATTTGTTTTCAATTTAAAGTTATCTGTGACAATTTTAGCTATAATAAACATACAAGGAAAACATAAACGTAGTTTTAGTTTGTTTGCTATCAATTTTTAATGCTTTGATAATTATATGATGAATATTTTAAATATTTTATTATTATACAACATTAACTAGACTAAATGTAGTTTTGGTTCTTATTCAAACCCCGTTAATACTTAATAATAGTGGGTAAGTGTTTATTTGGGAGACTCTTAAAAGTACTTTGATATAAGTTCAGATAAAATTTCTTTTTGTACTTACGTATAATTTCTTAAAATAAGTTAATCTAAATATTAACTAAAGTGGAAATTTTCTTTAATTTTTAGATGAATTTGATGAGTTAGCATCTCTTTATTAATTTCAATAAGGTAATTACAAAATGCCTTATGTTCCGTTAGAGAACAATGGTTATATTTGTCTATTTCAATCTTCTCCATATCAAATAAGTTTTGGATAAGAGATATAAATACAAAAAAAAAATAGCATTACAGCATTAATTATAGATATAAAACTAACAAATAATCATTAATTATTGTGTAAATGATTTATATTAGAAAGTTTACTCTGGCAATTTTCTTTCGTAAACAATGCTACCCTAAAAGTTTTTGAGAAATAATGCTGCTATGAAACTTTAAAATGAAGTGACTTTGTCCATATCATTAAAAACATTAATAGTCAGTCAATGTTAACTTTTTAATAAGATAAAGTAAATCTTCAGAGTAACATTACTCCTAACAAAGCTTTTAGAATAAATTTACACATTAACTCTCTTATAAATAAAAAAATTTCCAAAGGGAATTATACAGTTAAATTACTCTAAGTAAATGATAGAAGGAAAATGGGAAATTTGGAGCCTTCTCTCATTTTATGATCTGTAAATGACAAGAAAGCCGCCGCCCACCACCGTCCACCATGCGCCGTCACGGATCACTTGTTGGGTTCCTCCTCCTCCACCTTGCTCTTGAACAATTAATGACAGGTGACCAATTAAATATTTTTAAAAAATATGATTCTTTTATTTTGGTTTAACATCACATCAAATATATTTATTTTAATATACTCTATCTTCATAAGAATGCTGATTACACATTCCTTATCGCTGAAACTTGGACCATTCAACGTGCCGCTTCTTCCATGGATGCACGTATCACGTTTGTCTTTCTTCCAGATTCTTTTTTATTTCCAAGCAAGTCTAGACAAAGTTACTATAAATAAAAATGAAAATAAACATATATTTAATAAATTAAAGGTAATAAAAAGTACAATATAATTAAAAGCTTTATATTATATTATGCTAAAATTGAATTAATTTTTAATAAAACTTATATTAACTATGCTAAGCCATTTTCACCATGTTTTTTAAAATTAGAAAAATCCCAAACTTCGCTAATTTTAAAATTTAACAATTTCAAGCTTCACTCCCATTTAATATACATTATATTTTATGAAAATAAAATCTACATAATAATAAATGTATGGTTAATTATGAATTCATATGAAAAATTTAATAATATAACTTATAAATTGCTACCAATGAAATTTTCATCTTAATAACAAAATTTGAGTTAATAATCTTTTGAATTATCCGCATTAGTCAAATTATTATTAACTAGATCGGTTTGTACTCTAAGAAATCTACACTTTTTCGTTATCTACTACAAAATAAACAACATTATATATGGTCGATATATTAGAATTCATTATAAAAGATAAATATGATATTTAGTCCCTTAAATTTAAAACTAATGATTTTATTTTTAGGGAGTAAATATTGTATTAAAATTTGAATAAATGTAAAAAATAATTATATAAGAAAATAAGCTCCACAATTCCTTAGATTTGAATGGAAGGCTGGTTATGTCGGGGGGAAAAAAAGAATGGAAGGCTGGTTAAGCGTGTGGAGACTCCTCTTGAATGGAAAGGCTCTGTTTGGATGGAAAAAAAGGTTGGGTGGAAAGAAAGTGGAATGAGAGAAAATGGAGAGAGGAAAAAAAAGTACAGAGAAAATATTATCGCACATCCTATTTGAATAGATGAGAAATAACAGAAAAAAAGTAAATAAGAAAATAGTTAAATGACTAAAATATCCTTAAATAAAAATCTTTCAATCAATAGTTTAATAAGTAAAGCATCAAGTATAATATCAAATTAAATGTGGTAATAAAAAATTGTATTAACATTAATATCATTAAATATTTTAAAATCAAATTATTTGTTAAAGATATATTTGGATGTTAATATTTTAAAACAAAATAATTTAAATAAAAATATCTTATATTTTTAAGGTTGTGATGTTTTAGTAAACAACTAAATATTAGAATACATCTTAAAGTTTCTTCTTTTAAAACAAGAAAATCATTATCAAAATTTTAAAAAGTTAAATGCTAAATTTAATGGTTTAAAATGAAAAAGTAACTAAGGGAGTGGGGTAGATAAAGAAACATATGTTTCTCTCCATTTTTCTTAATGCGCGGAGAGAAAAGTTATGGAGAAAATGTTATGGGAGTGCTCACATCTCATTTTCTCTCTAACTTTTCCTTATTCTCACTTTTTCTAAAATTTATCTCTCCCCCTATTTTCTCTTCAATTTTTTTACTCTCTCATTCTCTCTCCATCCATGTAGGGGGTCAATGGAAAACGAAAACGGGCTTGTTTGAATAGTTCGTTGGGAGAACGGACATAGATTTTGAAATAAATATGTGAGATAAATTTTGTCTTGATAAGTGCATGAATGGCTTTTAGAGCCCGTTGACTAGCTTCTTCTTCACCCATTGCTCTCTTTCACATTTTTTTTAATGGGTCATGTTTGCTTCACTCGAATGCCACACATGTTTGCTTCACCCATTATTATTATTATTATTATTATTATTATTATTTGACACACATATTTCTAGGGCTGAGCAAGTGACCCGGAACCCGCTAGACCCGCTCGAACCCGCCCGCAAATTTTCCCGTTCGGGCCCGCCCAATAATGGCCCGTCACGGGCGGGCCTAAACGGGACGGGCTATGCACTTAAACGGGCGGGACACGGGCAAAGCCTCGGGCTGCCCGTGCCTGCCCGTTTATTTTATATATATATATACTATAATATAATAAGTCATGAATGTGAACAACTTAGTTAGCATTTGGTCCTCATGGTTAAGGTATTAGCCCATATTCCTCAACCTCAGCAAGCAGGTTCGATTCCCACCCCAGGCCCAACTAAAGCTGTACATTTTTTTCATATTTTAAAACACTTTCCATTTATTTTCCTTCAGTTTTTCTTCCCCCCCAGACCAAACCCAGACTCGTTCTCACACACGTCACACGCCTGAAAGCTGAAGCTTATCGTTATCGCCTCTGAAGCTTCTCTCTTCCTTCTTACCCTCACGGCCTCACCGGCGATGACCAGCATTTCCATTTCTTTTCCTTCATTTCTTATTTTCTTTCCCCTCAGGCCAGATCTCGCACACTTGAAACCCCAATCTTATCGCCGGCGATGAGTGCGCTATGAACTACGATGATCTCTTTTGGGTTTTACTCACTTTGATCTGCTTGAGGTTTTCTGATTTTGAATGGAGTTTGATTTATAGGTCTTGATAGCAGATTTTCCACCCTAATGGAGTTTGATCGATGATGACGATGAGTAAGCTATGACTCGTGCGCGGCATTCTGAGTTTCTCATTCACAAACATGATTCCAATCTAAGAATGCTTTGCTTTGCAATTCCGGCTGATATGGTTTCTCAGATGCTCGCCCTGGTTTCATGAGGTCAGTGCATATCTGATTCCATCTATTTCGACCCTGCGGCTGGGAGCGATCTTGGTTAGGTGCTGTGCTGAGGGTGATTTCATCTTAACGTTGACAAAGCATACTCACATTTTAATTATAATTTAATAATATAATAAATTTGATATTTTAAATTGTGTAAAATAAAAAAGTATCTAAAATAACAGCGTTAAATTTGATGAGTCAGCAATTTCCATTAGAAGAGACTAACGGCGTTAAGTTTAAGGGACTGAAAGTGCACTTTTTAAACTTAAAGGATCAAAGTGAAACCTGATGCAAACATAAAGGACTAAAAGTATACTTTAGCCTTTGATTTTTAATGCTCATGTGGCTATAACTCATGTATTGATGTAACAAACGCAAACGGAAACGCTTGCTTTTAGCGTGATTGTCACAATAGAGAAATATTTTTATGTAAGTCGATATAAATATGTAGGGCTGAGCAAGTGACCCGGAACCCGCTAGACCCGCTCGAACCCGCCCGCAAATTTTCCCGTTCGGGCCCGCCCAATAATGGCCCGTCACGGGCGGGCCTAAACGGGACGGGCTATGCACTTAAACGGGCGGGACACGGGCAAAGCCTCGGGCTGCCCGTGCTTGCCCGTTTATTTTATATATATATATATAAATATACTATAATATAATAAGTCATGAATGTGAACAACCTAGTTAGCATTTGGTTCTCATGGTTAAGGTATTAGCCCATACTCCTCAACCTCAGCAAGCAGGTTCGATTCCCACCCCAGGCCCAACTAAAGTTGTACATTTTTTTCATATTTTAAAACACTTTCCATTTATTTTCCTTCAGTTTTTCTTCCCCCCAGACCAAACCCAGACTCGTTCTCACACACGTCACACGTCTGAAAGCTGAAGCTTATCGTTATCGCCTCTGAAGCTTCTCTCTTCCTTCTTACCCTCACGGCCTCACCGGCGATGACCAGCATTTCCATTTCTTTTCCTTCATTTCTTATTTTCTTTCCCCTCAGGCCAGATCTCGCACACTTGAAACCCCAATCTT
>JANTPZ010063528.1:0-10627 GCA_025593235.1 Vachellia pachyceras | reverse complement strand
CAGGCCAGCAAACCTCCAGGTCCATAACAACCAACAAATCCGTTATATTCCAAGCAAATTGCATCAGAAGCCATAACCAAATAGAATATCATAACATACCATGACTATAAAAAAATTCTATTGGAAATATTTAATACTCAACTAGTTAAATGTTCTCGAGTAGCAATTCGCAAGATTTTCCAAAGTCTCAATTACCAAATCAACTAATTCAAATTAATGGTCAATAAAAAGACCGTGCAACAAATAAACTGAGATTGTTATAGTTGTGAATCTAGACTCAGGACAAGGTTCATGTCAATCAACTAGGGGTATATTATATTTCTTCTGTGCATAACATATTAGGCATGATTAAAAAACCAGACTGGTTACATGAGATCATCATAGCTTGATGGAAAACAAAAGGAGTGGACAAAATTTATTTGCTTGTAACATGCATACCAGTAAAAATTGCGCTCAACCATTACAACTAAAAAATAAATATCCACAACACAAGACAAAAAGCTATAATAACAACGTGACATATTATAGTCAAGGTTGATCATCAACACATTAAGTTATAAATTTTGCAAATTGCAATCCTTAAAAAAGTAGTCGAAATAAAATCATAAATATCATACAGTTTTGGTCAAAACAACCAATGGAACGGTCAAATAGAACTTACAGCTGACTTTGATGCATCATGGCAAGCAAGGCTAGCATCCAGCAGCAGAAGACAAATATGTAGAGCTGTTGTCTGGTTTTTAAAAGAGGACCACAAAAATGAGAAAAATAGGAAGAAGAAACCGCTAACACCATTTAATTTTTCACAATAAAATAACACTAAAGTGGCTTGTGACATACCTCATCAATGGGCTCAATATTTTGATAGAGGGGTTCCAAAACTGATGATGTCTTTGAATACTCATGCAGATGGAACCAAACAATGGCCTAAGAAGAATGAAATCAAAATAACATAAATTTATATATTCTAGCCACAAATATGACTTTTCAAGAAACAAGAAAGATAGAAATGAAATGCCTAAGGTGCAAAATCAACATACAATATTTAGTATTGCCACAGAAGAATCAAATTCATCTGTATACATCGTACTGGTGCTACTTGCACCAGAAAACTGAGGTGTCAAAGCATTACTTCCTTTGGATCCCAAAACAACTTTATTTCCAACATTGTTGGCTGACTCTCCTTGTTCACCAGACGCCTGAGCAAGTTCATTGCTTTTCCTCTAAACCATTTCCAGAAAAATAAAAAGGAGTTAGAACAAATAATAGAGATGATAGCTATAACCTGCAACTTGAAAATAAACAACATTAGCCTTAAGTCAAGTTTAAGATTCCCAAATCCAAGCTTCCGACCAACTTCATCAAAAGCCTAAATAAAATTCCCTATCTTTTACCATTGACTTTAATGGATTAATTCTGCAAAAGAAAAAACTACTCAAGCTTTCTTTAATATTATTATAAATATAAATCACAACAATAAATCCTCAGTCAATTCTAGCAGGTGTTGAAATCCGATCTCTACTATTATTCAAAAGAAGAAATCAACTCACGGCCCGGCTTAAAAATGAGAAATGTATCTGAATTTTTAAATCAATGTGATTCACTGACATTTTTCACAAAGCATGAGGCTCACAGACTACTGTATGGATGAGGCCAAATCGTGATTCAAGGCTATCATCATCATTACATTTACAAAATATTTCAAACGTGGCAATTGTAATGGTTCATCTGAATTCTAGTTCTGCAATACATAGAGATTAAAAAAAATATGGTCCACAAATACCAGACAACAAAAATTAAACACAAAAAGATAATCACCTTATAAAATAACATACCTTGACGCCATTAAGTAATTCAATCAACCTTTGTGGATCTGAACAACCATCTCGAAAGTATTCAGCAATCGCAATATTATGAAGGACCTGAGTATGGATGAGAATGGCCTTAAGAAAGGAATGGATAATCCATGTCATTTCTTCAACAGAAACAAGTTTCATAGAATGTTTTTCCCCAAGGCCCCATTGTTTAAACTTATTCATGACATCACAAATCTAATCCATCAGAATAATGCCACGAAAAGGAACAAATGAAGAGGAACAGTTAAATTTCAAGAAATGAGGATAATTTTCATGTTAACTTAAAGATGTATAAGCAGCCAGGAATTGTTCCATTTAAAGTTAGACGACCATCAAGAAACTTCGTTTCCAGAGAAAACATCAAACAACCAAACTTTCCGTTCCACATTCAATTAGGTGGTTGTTCAAGAAGGGTAGCCAATTTCTCCCGATTTCCAGTGTTATTACATTCCAACAAACAGATACATTTTATAAATCCTTTTAAACCAGTTGAACGCATCTAATCCATCCCATGCAAACTCTTGCTACCAGATGAAACTTAATAATTTTATGTAAACCAATTGAACCCGTAAACGTAACTACAACTGCCCATAATATATGATGCCTGGAGGACCTCAAAATGAACCTTATCGTTCAGAAGAAATAAAAACCCAATCCCCTAATCAATAAACGAATATCAGTAGCTGCAAAATCACCACAGGTCCAAGAAATGACGAGGTGGGAAGACAAATTCAGGTCTACTCCAAACTTTCAAGCCTTGGACGATGCAGATTATAATGACAAGCATCTACCATTTCAGAAGCACAGGCCACACAGAAATAAAGAGAAGGAACAGTGACAGGATCCATGCAATTGAAAAGGAGAATTACCTTGGGATCATCCGGTTTCTTGAGCAGGAGCTGATTCAAAACCTCCGCACATTCGGCGAACTTGCCAGACTGGAAATGCAAGGCAGCATCTTTGGCCAGGGCAACGGTAACGGAGAAAACAGCATCTTCAGCATCAGTGGTCGAAGAGCCATCGCGGTTGGAGGAAGGGGCCGCCGTTGACGAAGATAAATCTCGGCCTTCCATGCTCAGATCGAGTAATCACAATATAAATCGTATACAGAGGTTTATGAGAAGGAAGAAGAAAAGCCCCAAATTGAGTGAGTAGAGTGTGAAGAAGGAAGAGCCGAGTGCAATGAATCTGAATTACATTCAAAATCGAAATGAAAAAGGAACCTGGAGAAACCCTACAATTCAAGAATTTGCGGAGAGAAGGCCTGGTGTCTGTATTGCTTACTCAAATAGAGAAACAGCAAATGAAAACCTATTCGCCGAATCAAGGGAGGCAAGGATAGAAAGAGAAGGGCTCGAAGAACGAGAGTTTTTTTGTATTTCTTCTTTTTTGCCGGGATTTTAATTATTTGAGACATATTGTCCTGTTTTAAAAATTATTGTCAACAAAGCAAGGTGTGGTTGAGGGGTAAAAATTCATTCTTTCTTGATCAAAGTTAGGGGTTCAATTATCGTTACATTTTCATGAAACGGGTAATATTTTAATATATTTTCCACTGAAATGGTATAATTTTGAATTTTTCTACAAATTTTTAAAGAAAAAAATTAAAATTGTACAAGTTTAAACTTTTTCCTTTTAAGAATAGTAAAATAAAATAAAATTACACTATTTCATCATATAAGATATCATAATTTCATTTATTCCATGCAGAATATGGTTATCGGGGAAAACAAGGGTAAAACATTAGGATGGTTTGAGCATTACAATCGATTGAATTAGGTTGCATACAGTTGAAAAAGGTATCACTAACTGAATTGGATTTAACCGAAATGGTGAGTGTTTTACAATGTAACGAATCAATATTTAAATTATCATTAAGAAATATGTCTACATTTAATTTCTGATAATGACTCAAATATGATTATCTTGTAAGAAGATAATTGTCAAAATGTGTTGCTCCGAGTACTTTGGCCAATAAGCTTTACAAAGAAATAGTTTTAACCAATTCTTCTCCAAGAAATGTATGGCATAGTTCCATTACAATGATGATTTTGAGCATTAGTTTAACAACTTATATAGGAATTAAGAAATTGAGTTCATATTTTATCTATAAAAAAATGAAATAAACTTTTTAACTTTATTTAAATTAAAATAAAAGGTATAAATGATTAAATGTTGGTTTATGAAAATACAAATGTCCACGTGTTACTTCATACAATTTGTAATTCGAATTATATAACCAAAAATATATATAGAGTCCGTTTGAATAGCCCGTTGGGAAAACAGACACAGATTCCGAGGTAGTTTATATGAGAGGAATTTTGTCTCAGTAAGCATACCCGTTGGCAAAACGGGCAAACCAAACACAGCCATAGTGTGTTTGGATAGCTCGTTGGGAGAACAAACAGATTCCAAGGTAAATATGTGAGAGGAGTTTTGTCTCGGTAAGCGCAGGAATGGCTTTTAGATGCCCAAACGGGCTATCCAAACAAATCCGTTATAATTAGGATTACATTGAATTACTTTATTATACCAACCAAACATTTAAATTACCAAAATGCATCAAAATTACATTTAATCCCCTTTTATGTAATAGAACTAAACATGCAATAAATGTAATCCTAGTTACAACGAATTACAACAAATTAAATAACCTTAATTACATAACTTTGACTATGTAATTCAGAGTATAACTTGTATGAATTAACATACGAACACTTATACTTTTTATAAATCCACATTTTAAAATTTATACCCCTTATTAATTTTAATATAGTTAAAAAAATATTTCACATTTCTTAAATTTTTCTAGATAAAATATAAATTTCGTTTAATAATTTCTCAATGACATACCAAATAAATACTCTCAAATCATTATTCTTTTATATTACATCTCCATACGTTACACTCCAATAAATTCATGAACAAAGTTTTCACTAATTTTGCATAAAAGGTTTTTCAAGGTAAAATAATAAAAATGGGAAATTTACTGTTTGATCCCACAAAGGGACTTATTTAGCAAATGGTCCCAAATTTTAAAATATTTAAAAAATGGTCCCATTGACAACAGGTGTTATCAATGGGACCATTTTTTAAATATTTTAAAATTTGGGACCATTTGCTAAATATTTTCACTATGTGGAACCAAACAGTAAATTTTCCAAATAATAAATAGTTTTTCGTAGGGTGGCAGAAATATGCTTCTTTGGCCAGATACTGTAGAAGAAATATCGCTAAAACAAATGGAGAAATTAGCAATTAATAATGTAGTAATAGCTGAACTGAAGCGCTTGTAACGCCAATATACTAATTTACTCACTGCTTAGAGATTAAATTAATCGGACTGGATTGCATATGATATGAGGACCAAAAGTATTGATAACAATAAATACAAGGACAATAAGCACTCGTAGAGTATTGACAAAAAAAAAGTTACTAGTAAAACGTTGAAAGACAAACAAAAAAATAAAAATCAGTCAAATGCCCTTTATTATTATAGATCAATAATTGAGTTCTCCAGCTTTTTGCAATTGTTTCAGCGATCAACGAAATATAACCTGTAACTACCCATCGATCGAACCTATAGCTTGGCGGTGAGATAATATTGATTTTACGGTCGGAGATGGGTCCTGATCGGAGAACGATGGAGGCGAAGGCGAAAGAGAAGCTGCTGATCTGAGATTTGGTGAAGGTGGAACATAAAATGACGCAACAGCTTGCACTATTACACGACTCATAATTTGCCAACAACCTCGTGATGCTAACATGAATTGACTAAACAACAACATCAGCGTTCATTGTTAGCCAAATCGATGGAATCTCTAGTAAGTGACAGGGATTAAAGCTTGAGCAAGTCAAGCCAGGGGAATCATTGAGGTGCCCCTCCACGGCCCACAGGATATTGCATCCCGCATTGTTTTCATCTTTGATGATTTAAATGAGTTGGTATGCAAAATCTAGTTCAGCAACTAACTAAAGAGAGGTTATGTTTTTTTTTTTTGTGTGTGTGAGAGAGAGAGATGACATCTCTTATTAATTTGACGTAGACTAGTTTATGAATAAGTTAAGAATAGTTTTATTGACTGTACACTATTTTTAACTTAAATGCGAAAATTCTAGTTACAAACCAAAGGTAATGTACAATATAATTGTGCATGGTCAAGCACACTCCGATATAACGCATTTTACAAGCACATGTTTACAAACTAATTTATGCACACGACAAAAAAACTATCAGAGCAAGAATGATAAAGGTAGGGCATCCATAAATACCTTACATAGCCGTCACATCAGCGAAAGGTGTCCATGAGTGAAGATGAATATGACATTCTATCACTCAAGTATCACCTGTAATAGGCAGTCGTTCTTTTTCTATTTAATATTACTACAAAAACACACATTTTGGCGTGGTTGTTCATGTATGTGTACTAACAAGTCCCACCCTTACTTGGAGCGGGTTTAATCCCCATGTCAGTGAAAAATGTGTGTATGGGTGAATGTGGATAAGCAAACATTCCCCTGCTTGGATATCATCCATCCACCTTATGTGATTTTTCTCTATGGTATTGGTGAAGAAATAGGCATGCATAGAAATAACATTACAGAGAATATATACAACTGTCAACCCAATCCTCAAAGAACAGTTATATAGCTTTTCTCAACATAAGCAATAAGGCTTCAGAATCCCTTACCTCTTGGCTTTCTTGAGAATCTTCAGGCCCTTGTGAAAAGTCAAGATTAGTATAAGTTCGAATTCCTGGGCCATGTCCTCCAGCATCCCTTTCCCTTCCTTGCTGTGCTCGCTTCACTTCCTTTTGATGCTCAGTCAATTCTAACCTCTTCCTTTTCAAATTTAAAGGCAGTAGTGGGACTGATGCCTCTTTCTTCTTGAGGTGGTTCCTATGCTTTGGAATCACCTTGTATCCTCCAGCATGATTATTGGTTTGTTCGTCAGAGTGACATTTCTGGAGAAATGGGAGGCCTCTCCTCTGGAGTTTTATTTTACGGTTTCTAGAGAGCTTGTCCAAGACAGGAAGCAAATTGGGTGGAAAATCCAACGCAAATTGTTGGCCAAACGTAAAATTCCAGAAGTCGATGGCTGGCTCCGAAATAGAGGCATGTGGGTGATCAAGAGTCTTCTCAAAGAGGGGTTCATAGAGTTGCAGAAAAGCTGAACCAAAGTTTATTGGCGGTTGACTTCTTCTTAGGCAACCAAGAATTTCAGTCCACATGAGTTGGAGTTGATCATTAGTGCTTTCATCCCGCATTTCCATATTTGATAGCCACTCAAGTAAAGGGGAGGACATAATCTGCAACAAAGCAAGTGGAAGATTACGTACCACCCTAACAAAGTTACAATTTCTAAGGTAACAGAGGCTCTCCGGAAAGAACACCCCAAAAAGAAGAGGGAAAAAAAACAAAAAGGGTGGGGCTAACCCAGAAAAAATAAAACTCTAACATCATGGGCCAGATATTCACCAATATTCGGAAAATCACTGTTCTAGAATCCATTGCCTGAACCCAAAAGGGGTTGGCTAAGTGGCACTGGACTGAGTTCAAGACAAACTCTAGCTTACCAACAGACGACCCCGATCTGGATTAGTAGTGGCAACTAGTAGCGCGATGCGAAAGCAAAAAAGAATCCATTAGGCCAAACCAACTCAAGGACTCTTATGAAACTGTTAGAGTAGTTCCCTAACCTTTTGTAGTCAGAAAAATGTAAGTATACAAAATACAGCTGACGATAGTGTAAATAAGGGAAACAAACCTCAAGGAAAATAAGAATATCTTGCTTCCGGTGAAGGCAACCAACAAAGCATGCCATCGCAGAATATACCCTACGATTTATGCCAAAATGAAAATCAAACGAAGGGTTACTCTAAAAGAACCCAAAGCATGCATTGAAGGAAACAAGTCAAACAATTATATTGACAGACCTTGAGGCGCTGACAAAGCCAGGCAGTGGGTCTGCTATCATCTTCGTCCACAATGAGTTCGTATACCTGTAAAACGCCGCGTGAAAATGAGTCCCTTGGATATCCTAACTAAAATTCTTCTAATTATAATGTGAGCAATCATTTGCAATGAATAGCCTAAATAGACAGAAGTATTTCACAATCTAAAATTTGATTCTGTATAATATCACCCAAAATAGATAAATTCCAATGATCATGCGCAAATTATGGATTCAAGAGGCTCTTTAGCTGGATTTAACAAAGCAAAAATGAACTTACCTAGCAGCAAATTTTAAGCAGTTCTCAATGCTGCTGGATTTTTTGCTACAACTGTCATTTTGACTGCTGATTGCCGCCAAAATTAGTTCTGTAGTCTGGATTTGTTCCAGAGTACATATCAAAAAATTTCCCAACATATAAAAGAGGTCAAGACCAGTATTCTTGCCTGTTGAATTAGAATCAGTACTGCTCTCAATCAAGCCGGCATTTTCATCAAGGAATCCAAATAACAATGAGCAAATATCCTCATAGAAATTGCTGGTTGTTGAACATCTGAATTCTGAAGCACTAAAAAGTCCATAAAGCAATTTCCAAGTTTGGACAATGAGTTCAAGCATGGGCATTCCTTCTGATAAAACGGTATGCTTCAAGTTTGGAATGTTTGAGTGTACCACCAGGGGGTAAAGTAAAAGATGGCACATGGAAGAATAACAGGCGTTGTCGGACATTGCTTCCTGTATTGACTTGCCCATGGCATCATGCACAGAATGTTCAAGACCCTGAGCTACTGCTACCCATATCTTTAAGTAAATTGGTTGAAAATGTTTGTATAACATGCCAACACATGTGAGGAGAATGTCCAGAGGATCACTTGAAGAAAATAAAAACTTGAAATATTCAGACATCCCTTGAGAATTGCAGTCTGACTGGGGGGAATTCAAAGTTAACCGGCCCACCATATGGAAGTAAAGTGCTATTAAATAAACCAATGGAGTAACCTTGTCCATGTAAGAAATGAAAAATACACTTGGAAAATTTAGGTGTTTGACACGATCTAATGGCTGCAAGTTATCAATGGACTTTAAGTCTAATGCGAACTTGTACAGAGGAGACCCTAAGATAGAAGGACCTAACTCCCTAGTGGTAGCATCCACCAACTGAATGGAAATGCAACATAGATCATTACTTTCACTGTTGTCTGAGAACAAATCCTCACCTATCTTTTTCATGAATGTTAGTAATGAGTTCAGGCACCACATTATACCATCATAATTGATAGATGGATTTGTCAAGTCTAATTTAACTCCTTTCAGAAGATATATAAATAACTTCAAGACAGCATCATAGACGGAACTTCTATGCTCACAGGTGACAGTTGTTACAGATGCTTGATGGATAAGAAGAGATATCATTCTTAGGTAAAAGTCCAACTGGCTGATATCCCATGGCAGCCATTTGATGGGATGTTGCTTCCAAGAATATTTTCCAGATAAAGAGGGTTCAACTTCTGATAGTCTTGGTCTTTCCTGGTTAGTTGATTGGTAGAAATCATCCCCGCCGTTCTGTAAAATACTATCACAGAGCAGGTCAAGGCCCACATTCCATAACCAGATGCTCTTGTCATCCAGTCCTTTCTGAAAAATTGCATCAAGAATAGGCCTAAAAACCATTTTTCTTACCAACGGTTCGTTGATAAAGGTGTCAAGCTTGCATAGAAAATAACACCATGTATTCAAGCAAGATAACTGGACAGATATATCACATTTACTAGACATAATGCCGATCAATGGAGTCATTATCAACTTTATACTTTTTGAAAATCCATTTGCTTCAATGTCACTGATATGATGTCCTATTCTATGCCATTTCTGAACAGTATTCTCCTCAGACAGTAAGTTTTCCTTAGAAGCGATCAATGGACAGTCAATAAGAGCATCAATTAGACCTTCCCAGGCAACCTGCATAAATGAGTTTTGGCTTTATTTAAAATCACATCACTAGATGATATTGATAATACTTTCAGCCTAATATAGCCCACCACTATGAATTTGGCCAATAAAATGTGATACCTCATATAACGTACCTGAGTTGCAATTTGAACTTGATAGTCAAGATCTGTAAATGTATTCTCAGGAATTTTGAGCATATCATTCACCAAATGCCTATTCTTTAAAGCATGAGACCCTAGCATGCGGATGAACCAGCCCCATGCTTGAATAACTTGAATCTTCATACCCTGGTCAAGCAAATTCTTCATTCCAATGGGCAATTTTTTCTTCAAATCTTTGACAATAGCCTGGGTAGAAAGAAGGAAAACAATAAGAACAATAAGCACATGTCAAACAGCTAGCCTTTACACTATAAATCAGTCTTGTAGACCAATAATGATGGATCGTGTATGGTGTATCAGCTCAAAAATTTGTTTGAATTGCAGGACTGATGAAAAATCCTCACTAATTCATACAACCGTTTGCCACATAAAAATGCAGGCAAAAAAAGGATATGAAGCGTATACGCCATGAAAAAATTGCCTTTGCTCAAATCTAGCTAAGTATCCTGAATCGTTAGTCACTGACTTCATGGGTAAAAGCAGGTAACAATAACCTTAAGGTCTGATTGCCGAAGTTCATAGTACCGAATCAATTCTTTATGTTGAATAACCTTTGATAAGATCTGTATATTTTGGTACCTTGGAGAGGTCCAGTGAAGGAGGAATGATTGTGGACCTGATCTTCAACAGACACCTTTCTGAAGCATCCCTCTCTCTCTTTTCTGTACTGAGAAGCCTCCTATATATTGGAGGAGCCCATATGTGCG
>JANTPZ010063458.1:0-16820 GCA_025593235.1 Vachellia pachyceras | reverse complement strand
AGTTTCCTTTTTTTAATTAGAGTTTAATATTTGCAATTAATGCAAATTAGGTCAGATTTGTGAGCTTCATCTAAATACTTTGTAATGCCTCTTTTGACGGCAGACTTGGATTTTGAATGAAAGATTGCATGTTCATGCACTTTGAGAGGATTCTCTCTAGGGTTCTTTTCAGAACTAACAGACTTATCAAGGCTTGATTAACCTTGTGGCGTCTTCCAACACTTAGGGTCCTTGTTCTTCTGTGTTCAAGGGTTCAAGTGGATCGTTGACCTCTGTTTAGCTTTCTTGGGGTGCGTATATTTTAGATTGGCTGTGGGTTCTTGGGATCTTTCCCTATTGGGTTCGCACCATTTAGTCTAGGAGTATAGAACACATTGTACAGCACCAAAGATTCAGTAATAAAGGCAGTACCAATTCCTTCAACTTTAACAGAGTCACCATCAGCCACTTTAATAAAAATGTTTGAGACTATATCAGTAAGTTTATATTACCAGTCATGTGATCAGTGGCCCTAAGTCTACAATCCATAATTCCTGATGATGCACACTAGTATTTAAGGCAAGTATTGTTTTACCTGTATGTGCTACATAAGTGTATGCAACATTTTTTCCTTGAAGATCACGTTCTCAAGTAGTCTCCTGATAGTTTCAACCTCCTCCGTGGTCAAACATGATTCGCTTCTGTCAGCCTTGTCACTAGCAGATCCACTGCAGCCATGACTTTCTTGCCGCCCCCTCTTTGGTTTGCCATGGAGTTTCCAGCAGATATCCTTGGTGTGACCAGATTTCTGACACTGGTCAAACCATTTACTCCTCTTTGCTCTATTATCGTTGTAGGCTTGTCCTCTTGACAGTAAAGCACTCGGTTGAGAGTCGCTGGCAGCAGTGATTGGTACTGCATTAGTCAGTTTCTTCCTACTCTCCTTATTCCTAACGGTGAAGAAAACTTCCCTGAGTGGAGGAAGGGTGTTAAGGCTCATTATTCTGGCTTTGACTTCTTCATAGATAGCATCTAAGCATAGCAGGAATTTAAAAACCCTTTTTTATGCGAATTGATGAACTTTCAAAAACTAACCACATCTCTGGAATTCTCATGCAAACTGATCAAGAGAGGAAGTTTTCAAGCAATTTGGAGAAAGTGATAGATTTTCATCTTTTTTGACCAAAATAGGCCAATAAATAGGTTGGCTCCTTTTCGATTCAAATTGATGGATTTAAAAAATGATCCACTATTCTGTAATCCTCATGCAAAATTGATCGAGACAGGTTGTTTCCAAGAAATTCTGAGACAGTGAAAAATTTTCATTCTTTCTGACCAAAACAGGCTGGAAAAAATATAGCTTACTCCTTTCTGGAATCCTCATGCAAAACTGACTGAGAGAGGAAGTTTTCAAGCAATTTTGAGAAAGTGAAAAACTTTTGTTCTTTTTTGACCAAAAATGACCAGTAAACAGGGTGGCTCCTTGTTGATGCAAATGGATGAATTCTTAAAAAGAACCATATTTGTGGAATCATCATGCTAAACAAACAGACCAGACAGGTTGTTTCATACAATTATGGGACATTGAAAATTTTCTATCCTTTCAGAACAAAACAGGCGGGAAAAAATAGCTTACTTCTCTTCGATGCGAATGGATGAATTTTCAAAATCTAACCACATTTCTGGAATCCTCATGCAAATTGATCAAGAGAGGAAGCTTTCAACAAATTTTAAGAAAGTAAAAAACTTTCATTCTTTTTCGACCAAAATAGGCCAGTAAACAGGAGCTTCAATGCAAATGGATGAATTTAAAAAAGAACCACATTTCTGTAATCCTCATGCAAAACTGACTGAGACTGGTTGTTTCATGCAATTCTGGGACAGTGAAAAATTTTCATCCTTTCTGACCAAAACAGGCGGGAAAAAGTAGCTTACTCCTCTTCGATGCGAATGGATCAATTTTTAAAAACAAACTACATTTCTGAAATCCTCATGCAAAACTGACCGAGAAAGAAGTTTCCACGCAATTGTGAGACACTGAAAAGATTTCATTCTATCTGACTAAAATGGGGCAGAGAAAAGAGTTGGCTTCTTTTTTATGCGAATTGATGAATTTTCAAAAAACTAACCACATTTATGGAATCCTCATGCAAACTGATCAAGGGAGGAAGTTTCCATGAAATTCTGAGACAGTGAAATTTTTCATTCTTTTTGACCGAAACGGGTTGGAAAAAGAGTTGGCTCCTTTTCGTACCCAATGGATGAATTTTCAAAAACTATCCACATTTCTGGAATACTCATGCAAACTAATCATGAGCAGAAGTTTTCAAGCAATTTTGAGAAGTGAAAAACTTTCGCTCTTTTTTGACCAAAACAGGCCAGTAAACAAGGTCCTTTTCGATGTAAATTGATGAATTTTCAAAAAGAACCACATTTTTGTAATCCTCATACAAAACTGATCAAGACAAGTTGTTTCCATGCAATTATGAGACAATGAAAAATTTGCATCCTTTCTGACCAAAGCAGGCTGGAAAAAATAGCTTACTCCAATTCGATGCGAATAGATGAAATTTCAAAAACTAACCACATTTCTTGAATCCTCATAAAAATTTGACCGGGAGAGGAATCTTCCATGTATTTCTATCATAGTGAAAGTTTTTTCATTCTTTCTGACCAAAACGTATCGAAAAAAAGAGCTGGCTCCTTTTTGATGCCAATGGATGAATTTGTTAAAACTAAGCACATTTCTAAAATCCTTATGCAAAACTGACCAAGCGTGGAAGTTTCCAAGCAATTTTGAGAAAGTGACAAACTTTTGTTCTTTTTTACCAACATAGGCTAGTAAACATGGTGACTCCTTTACGATGCAAATGGTTGTATTTTAAAAAGGAACAACACTTACGCAATCCTCATCCAAAACTGACTGAGGAAGGAAGTTTCTACGCAATTCTGAGACAGTGAAAAATTTTCATCCTTACTGACCAAAACGAGCCGAAAAAAGAGCTGGCTCCTTTTCAATGCAAATAGATGAATTTTCAAAAACTAACCACATTTCTGGAATCCTCATACCAAACTGACATAGAGAGGAAGTGTTCAAACAATTTTGAGAAAGTGAAAAACTTTCGTTCCTTTTTTTACCAAAACCGGCCAGTAAACAGGGTGGCCCCTTTTCGATGCAAATGGATGAAGTTTAAAAAAGAACCACATTTCTGGATTCCTCATGCAAAACTGATCGAGACAGGAAGCCTCAATGAAATTCCGACCCTATGAAAAATTTTCATGGATGAAATTTCAAAAACTAACCACATTTCTTGAATCCTCTTGCAAAACTGACCGAGAGAGGAAGTTTCCGTGCAATTCCAAGACAGTGAAAGTTTTTCATCATTTCTAACAAAAACAGGCCGAAAAAAAGAGATGGCTCATTTTCGTTGGCTCATTTCATCATTTCTAACAAAAACAGGCCGAAAACAAATCAAGAGAGGAAGTTTTCAAGCAATTTTGAGATTGTGAAAAACTTTCGTTCTTTTGTGACCAAAAACATGCCTGTAAACAGGGTGGCTCCTTTTTGATGCAAATTGATTGATTTTAAAAAAGAACCACATTTCTAAATCCTCATGTAAAATTGACCAGGAGAGGAAGATTCCATACAATTCTGTGACATGTAAAGTTTTTCATTCTTTCTAATCAAAACGGGTGCAAAACTGACAAAGACAGGAAGTTTCCACGCAATTCCGAGACAGTGAAAAATTTTCGTACTTTCCGACCAAAGAAGGCCAGAAACGGACGAGCGCCGTTTTTGAAGCAAATGATTGAATTTTATAAATCTAACGAGACATCTAGAATCCTCATTCAAAAATGAGTTAGCGAGGAAGCTTGCACGCAATTCCGACACAGTGAAAAATTTTTGTACTTTCCGACCAGAGATGGCCAGAATCGGACGAGCGCCCTTTTTGAAGCAAATGGATGAATTTTCAAAAACTAACCAAACATCTAGAATCCTCATTCAAAAATGAGTCAGCGAGGAAGCTTGCACGCAATTCCGAGACAGGGAGAAATTTTTGTACTATCCGACAAAAGACCGCCAGAAACGGACGGCTCCATTTTTGAAGCAAATCGATGAATTTTCTAAATCTAAGAAACATCTAGAATCCTCATTCAAAAATGAGTCAGCAAGGAAACTTGCACACAATTCCGAGATAGTGAGAAATTTTTGTACTTTCCAACCAAAGACGGCCAGAAACGAACGAGGGCCGTTTTTGAAGCAAATGGATGAATTTTAAAAAACTAACCAAACATCTAGAATCCTCATTCAAAAATGAGTCAACGAGGAAGCTTGCACGCAATTCCGAGACAGCGAAAAATTTTCGTACTTTCCGACCAAAGAAGGCCCGAAACGGACGACCCCGTTTTTGAAGCAAATGGATGAATTTTCTAAATCTAACCAAACATCTAGAATCCTCATTCAAAAATGAGTCAGCGAGGAAGCTTGCACGCAATTCCGAGACACTGAAAAATTTTCGTCCTTTCAGACCAAAGAGGGCCAGAATTAGGCGAGTGCCCTTTTTGAAGCAAATGGATGAATTTTCAAAAACTAACAAAACATCTAGAATCCTCATTCAAAAATGAGTCAGCGAGGAAGCTTGCACGCAATTCCAAGACAGCGAGAAATTTTGGTACTTTCCGACCAAGGAAGGCCAGAAATGAACGGCACCGTTTTTGAAACAAATGGATGAATTTTCTAAATCTAACCAAACATCTAGAATCCCCACTGAAAAATGAGTCAGCTTGGAAGCTTGCACGCAATTCCGAGACAGTGACAAATTTTCGTCCTTTCCGACCAAAGAGGGCCAGAATCAGACGAGCGCCCTTTTTGAAGCAAATGGACAAATTTTCAAAAACTAACCAAATATCTAAAATCCTCATTCAAAAATGAGTCAGCGAGGATGCTTGCACACAATTCTGAGACTGTGCGAAATTTTCGTACTTTCCGATCAAAAAACGTTTTTGAAGCAAATGGATGAATTTTAAAAGCTAACCACACATCTAGAATCCTCATTCAAAAATGAGTAAGCGAGGAAGTTTTCACGCAATTCCGATACAGTGAGAAATTTTCGTACTTTCCAACCAAAGAAGGCCAGAAACGGACGAGCGCCGTTTTTGAAGCAAATGGATGAATTTTAAAAGCTAACCACACATCTAGAATACTCATTCAAAAATGAGTAAGCGAGGAAGTTTCCACGCAATTCCGATACAGTGAGAAATTTCGTACTTTCCGACCAAAGAAGGTCAGAAACGGACGAACGCTGTTTTTGAAGCAAACGGATGAATTTTCTAAATCTAACCAAACATCTAGAATCCTCATTCAAAAATGAGTCAGTGAGGAAGATTGCACGCAATTCCAAGACAATGAAAAATTTTCGTCCTTTCCGACTAAAGAGGGCCAAAATCAGACGAGCACCCTTTTTGAAGCAAATGGACAAATTTTCAAAAACTAACCAAACATCTAGAATCCTCATTCAAAAATGAGTCAGCGAGGAAGCTTGCACGCAATTCCAAGACAATGAAAAATTTTCGTCCTTTCCGACTAAAGAGGGCCAAAATCAGACGAGCACCCTTTTTGAAGCAAATGGACGAATTTTCAAAAACTAACCAAACATCTAGAATCTTCATTCAAAAATGAGTTAGTGAGGAAGCTTGCACGCAATTCCCAGACAGTGAAAAATTTTCGTACTTTCCCACCAAAGAAGGCCAGAAACGGACGGCACCATTTTTGAAGCAGATGGATGAATTTTCTAAATCTAACCAAACATCTAGAATCCTCATTCAAAAATGAGTCAGCGAGGAAGCTTGCACGCAATTCCCAGACAGTGAAAAATTTTCGTACTTTCCAATCAAAGAAGGCCAGAAACGGACGGCACCGTTTTTGAAGCAAATGGATGACTTTTCAAAATCTGATCAAACATCTAGAATCCTCATTCAAAAATGAGTAAGCGAGGAATTTTCCTTGCAATTCCGAGATAGTGAGAAATTTTCGGACTTTCCGACCAAAGAAGGCTAGAAACGGACGAGTGCTGTTTTTAAAGCAAATGGATAAATTTTCAAAACCTAACAAAACATCTAGAATCCTTATTCAAAAATGAGTAGGCGAGCAAGTTTCCACGCAGTTCCGAGACAGTGCGAAATTTTCGCACTTTTCGACCAAAGAAGGCCAGAAACGGACGAGGGCCGTTTTTTGAAGCAAATGGATGAATTTTCAAAAACTAAAGAAACCTCTAGAATCGTTATTCAAAAATGAGTAAGAGACGAAGTTTCCACGCAATTCAGAGACAGTGAGAAATTTTCGTACTTTCCGACCAAAGAAGGCCAGAAACGAACGAGCGCCGTTTTGGAAGCAAACGGATGAATTTTCAAAAGCTAACCAAACATCTAGAATCCTCATTCAAAAATGAGTAAGCCAAGAAGGTTCCACGCAGTTCCGACACAGTGAGAAATTTTCGTATGACCAAAGAAGGCCACAAACGGACGAGCGCCGTTTTTGAAGCAAATGGATGAATTTTCAAAATCTAACCAAACATCTAGAATCGTCATTCAAAAAATGACTAAGGGAGGAAGTTTCGACGCAATTCCAAGACAGTGCAAAATTTTCGTACTTTCCGACCAAAGAAGGCCAGAAATGGACGGCGCCTTTTTGAAGCAAATGATTGAATTTTCCAACTCCAACCAGACATCTAGAATCCTCACCCAAAAAATGAGTCAGCGTGGAAGCTTGCATGCAATTCCGAGATAGTGAGAAATTTTCGTACTTTCCGACCAAAGAAGGCCAGAAATGAATGAGCGCCGTTTTTGAAGCAAATGGATGAATTTTCTAAATCTAACCAGACATCTAGAATCCTCATTCAAAAATGAGTTAGCGAGGAAGCTTGCACGCAATTTCGATACAGTGAGAAATTTTCGTACTTTCCGGCCAAAGAAGGCCAGAAACAGACAAGTGCCATTTTTGAAGGAAATGGATGCATTTTCAAAATCTAACCAAACATCTAGAATCCTCATTCAAAAATGAGTAAGGGAGGAAGTTTCCACGCAATTCCAAGACAGTGCAAAATTTTCGTACTTTCAGACCAAAAATGGCCAGAAACGGACGAGAGCTGTTTTTGAAGCAAATGGATAAACATCTAGAATCCTCATTCAAAAATGAGTCAGCGAGGAAGGTTGCACGCAATTCCTAGAGAGGGAGAAATTTTTGTACTTTCTGACCAAAGAAGGCCAAAAACGGACGAGCGCCTTTTTGAAAAACAAATGGATGAATTTTTGAAAACTGACCAAACATCTAGAAGCCTCATACAAAAATGAGTAAGGGAGGATGTTTCCACGCAATTGCGAGACAGTGAAAAATTTCCGTACTTTCCAACCAAAGAAGGCCAGAAACGGACGGCGCCGTTTTTGAAGAAAATGAAGGAATTTTCAAAAACTAACCAAACATCTAGAATCCCCATTCAAAAATGAGTAGACGAGGAAGTTTCCATGCAATTCTGAGATAGTGACAAGTTTCTGTATTTTCAGACCAAAGAAGCCCAGAAACGAACGAGTGCCGCTTTTGAAACAAATGGATGAATTTTCAAAATCTTACAAAACATCTAGAATCGTCATTCAAAAATGAGTACGGGTGGAATCTTCCACGCAATTTTGAGATAGTGACAAATTTACATACTTTCTGTCCAAAGAAAGCCAGAAACGGACGGCACCTTTTTAAAGCAAATGGATGAATTTTCAAAAAGTAACCAAATATATAGAATCCTCATTCTAAAATGAGTACGGGAGGAATCTTCCAACACTTTTCTGAGACAGCGACAAATTTTCGTACTTTCCGACCAAAGAAGGCCAGAAATGGATGGCACCTTTTTTAAGCAAATGGATGAATTTTCAAAAACTAACCAAACATCTAGAATCCTCATTCAAAAATGAGTAAGGGAGGAAGTTTCCACGCAACTCTGAGACATTGGAAAATTTTCGTACTTTCCGGCCAAAAAAGGCAAGAAACGGTCTAGCGCTGTTTTTGAAGCAAATGGATGACTTTTCAAAACCTAACCATACGTCTGCAATCCTCATTCAAAAATGAGAAATGGAGGAAGTTTCCACGCAATTCCGAGACAGTGAAAAACTTTCGTACTTTCGGACCAAAGAAGGCCAGAAACGGACGAGAGCTGTTTTGACGCAAATGGATGAATTTTCAAAGCCTAACGAAACTTCTAGAATCCTCATTCAAAAATGCGTCAGTGAGGAAGCTTGCACGCAATTCCGAGACAATGAGAACTTTTCGTACTTTCTGACCAAAGACGGCCGGAAACGGACGAGCGCCGTTTTTGAAGCAAATGGATGAATTCTCAAAAACTAACCGAACACCTAGAATCCTCATTCAAAAATGAGTAAGCGAGGAAGTTTCCAAGCAATTCCGAACAACGAAAAATTCACGTTCTTTCCGACCAAAGAAGGCCAGAAATGGACGGCACCGTTTTTGAAGCAAATTGATGAATTTTCAAAAGCTAACCAAACATCTAGAATCCTCATTCAAAAATGAGAAAGCGAGGAAGTTTCCACGCAATTCCGAGACAGTGCGATAATTTTGTACTTTCTGACTAAAGAAGGCCAGAAACGGACGAGCGCCGTTTTTGAAGCACATGGATGAATTTTCAAAAACTAATGAAACATCTAGAATCGTCATTCAAAAATGAGTAAGCGAGGAAGTTTCCACGCAAATCGGAGACAGTTACAAATTTTCGTACTTTCAGAGCAAAGAATGCTAGAAATGGATGAGCGCCGTTTGTGTAGCAAATGGATGAATTTTGAAAGCCTAACCAAACATCTAGAATCCTCATTCAAAAATGAGTGCGGGAGGAATCTTCCACGCAATTTCGGAGACAATGACAAATTTTCGTAATTTCCTACCAAAGAAGTTCAGAAACAGACGTCGCCTTTTTGAAGGAAATGGATAAATTTTCAAAAACTAACCAACCATCTAGAATACTCATTCAAAAATCAGTAAGGGAGGAAGGTTCCACGCAATTACGAGACAGTGATAAGTTTTGGTACTTACGACCAAAGAAGGTCAGAAACGGACGAGCGCTGCTTGTGAAGCAAATGGATGAATTTTCGAAGATTAACCAAACATATAGAATCCTCATTCGAAAATGAGTACGGGAGGAAGCTTCCACGCAATTCCGAGATAGTGAGAAATTTTCGTTCTTTCCGACCAAAGAAGGCCTGAAACGGACGAGCGTCGTTTTTGAAGCAAATGGATGAATTTTCAAAAGCTAGCCAAAACATCTAGAATCCTCATTCAAAAATGAGTAAGCGAGGAAGTTTCCATGCAATTCCCAGACAGTGCGATAATTTCGTACTTTCCGACCAAAGGTGAGAAACGGACGAGCGCCGTTTTTGAAGCAAATTGATGAATTTTCAAAAACTAACGAAACATCTAGAATCGTCGTTCAAAAATGAGTAGGAGAGAAAGCTTCCACGCAATTCGGAGACAGTGAAACTTTTTGTACTTTCCGACCAAAGAAGGCCTAAAAAGGACGAGCGTCGTTTTTGAAGTAAATGGATGAATTTTCAAAAGCTAGCCAAATATCTAGAATCCTCTTTCACAAATAAGTAAGGGAGGAAGTTTCCACGCAATTCCAAGACAACGAAAAATTCACGTTCTTTCCAACCAAAGAAGGCCAGAAACGGACGGCTCCGTTTTTGAAGCAAATGGATGAATTCTCAAAAGCTAACCAAACATCTAGAATCCTCATTCAAAAATGAGAAAGCAAGGAAGTTTCCATGCAATTCCGAGACAGTGTGATAATTTCGTACTTTCTGACTAAAGAAGGCCAGAAACGGACGAGCGCCATTTTTGAAGGAAATGGATAAATTTTCAAAAACTAACCAACCATCTAGGATCCTCATAAAAAAATGATTAAGGGAGGAAGGTTCCACGCAATTCCGAGACAGTGATAAGTTTTCGTACTTACGACCAAAGAAGGCCAGAAATGGACGAGCGCCATTTGTGAAGCAAATGGATGAATTTTTTATGATTAACCAAACATCTAGAATCCTCATTCAAAAATGAGTACGGGAGGAAGCTTCCATGCAATTCCGAGACAGTGAGAAAATTTTGTACTTTTCGACCAAAGAAGGCCTGCAACGGACGAGCGTCGTTTTTGATGCAAATGGATGAATTTTTAAAAGCTAGCCAAACATCGAGAATCCTCATTAAAAAATGAGTAAGCGAGGAAGTTTCCACGCAATTCCGAGACAGTGGACAATTTCGTACTTTCCGGCCAAAGAAGGCCAGAAACGGACGAGTGCCGTTTTTGAAGCAAAAGGATGAATTTTCAAAGCCTAACCAAACATCTAGAATCCTCATTCAAAAATGGGTAAGGGAGGAAGCTTCCACACAATTCCGAGACAGTGAAACTTTTCGTACTGTCCGTCCAAAAAAGGCTAAAAACGGACGAGTGCCGTTTGCGAAGCAAATGGATGAATTTTCAAAAACTAACCAAACATCTAGAATCCTCATTCAAAAAAGAGTGTGGGAGGAATCTTCCATGCAATTCTGAGACAGTGACAAATTTTCGTAATTTCCAACCAAAGAAGTTCAGAAACGGACGTCTCCTTTTTGAAGGAAATGGATGAATTTTCAAAAACTAACCAACCATCTAGAATCCTCATTCAAAAATGTGTAAGGGAGGAAGGTTCCACGCAATTCCGAGACAGTGATAAGTTTTCGTACTTATAACAAAAGAAGGCCAGAAACGGACGAGCGCCGTTTGTGAAGCAAAAGGATGAATTTTCGAACCCTAACCAAACATCTAGAATCGTCATTCATGAATGAGTACAGGAGGAAGCTTCCACGCAATTCCGAGACAGTGAGAAATTTTCCTACTTTCCGACCAAAGAAGGCTTGAAACGGACGAGCGCCGTTTTTGAAACAAATGGATGAATTTTTAAAAGCTAACAAAATATCTAGAATCCTCATTCAAAAATGAGTAAGGGAGAAAATTTCCACGTAATTCCGAGGCAGTGTGAAAATTTCCTACTTTCCGACAAAAGAAGGCCAGAAACGGACGACGCCGTTTTTCAAGAAAATGGAGGAATTTTCAAAAACTAACCAAAAATCTAGAATCCTCATTGAAAAATGAGTAAACGAGGATGTTTCCATGCAATTCCGAGACAGTGACCAATTTTCGTACTTTCAGACCAAAGAAGGCCAGAAACGGACGAGCGCCGCTTTTGAAGCAAATGGATGAATTTTCAAAAACTTACGAAACATCTAGAATCCTCATTCAAAAATGAGTACGGGAGGAAGCTTCCACGCAATTCCGACACAGTGGAAACTTTTCGTACATTCCGACCAAAGAAGGCCAGAAACGGACGAGGGCCATTTGTGAAGCAAATGGATGAATTTTCAAAAACTAACTAACCATCTAGAATCCTCATTCAAAAATGAGTAAGGGAGGAAGGTTCCATGCAATTCTGAGACAGTGATAAGTTTTCGTACTTACGACCAAAGAAGGCCAGAAACGGATGAGCGCCGTTTGTGAAGCAAATGGATGAATTTTTGAACCCTAACCAAACATCTAGAATCGTCATTCATGAATGAGTACGGGAGGAAGCTTCCACGCAATTCCGAGACAGTGAGAAATTTTTGTACTTTCCGACCAAAGAAGGCTTGAAACGGACGAGCGCCGTTTTTTGAAGCAAATGGATGAATTTTCAAAAGCTAACCAAATATCTAGAATCCTCATTAAAAAATGAGTAAGGGAGGAAATTTTCACGTAATTTCGTGGCATTGCAAAAATTTCATACTTTCCGACCAAAGAAGGCCAGAAGCGGACGGCGCCGTTTTTGAAGAAAATGGAGGAATTTTCTAAAACTAACCAAAAATCTAGAATCCTCAATGAAAAATGAGTAAGCGAGGAAGTTTCCATGCATTTCTGAGACAGTGACCAATTTTCGTACTTTCAGACCAGAGAAGACCAGAAACGGACGAACGCCGCTTTTGAAGCAAATGGATGAATTTTCAAAAACTTACAAAACATCTAGAATCCTCATTCAAAAATGAGTACGGGAGTAAGCTTCCACGCAATTCCGAGACAGTGGAAACTTTTCGTACATTCCGACCAAAGAAGGCCAGAAACAAACGAGCGCCGTTTGTGAAGCAAATTGACGAATTTTCAAAAACTAACCAAACATCTAGAATCCTCATTCAAAAATTAGTGCGGGAGGAATCTTCCACACAATTTCGGAGACAGTGACAAATTTTTGTAATTTCCGACCAAAGAAGTTCAGAAACGGAAGCCGCCTTTTTGAAGGAAATGGATAAATTTTCAAAAACCAACCAACCATCTAGAATCCTCATTCAAAAATGAGTAAGGGAGGAATCTTCCACGCAATTCCGAGACAGTAAGAAATTTTTGTCCTTTCCGACCAAAGAAGGCCTCAAACGGACGAGCGACGTTTTTGAAGCAAATGGATGAATTTTCAAAAGCTGGCCAAGCATCTAGAATCCTCATTCAAAAATGAGTAAGTGAGGAAAGTTCCACGCAATTCCGAGACAGTGCGGCAATTTCGTACTTTCCCACCAAAGACTGCCAGAAACGGACGAGCGCCGTTTGTGAAGAAATGGATGAATTTTTGAACCCTAACCAAACATTTAGAATCGTCATTCATAAATGAGTACGGGAGGAAGCTTCCACGCAATTCCGAGATAGTGAGAAATTTTTGTACTTTCCGACCAAAGAAGGATTGAAACGGACGAGCGCCGTTTTTGAAGCAAATGGATGAATTTTCAAAAGCTAACCAAATATCTAGAATCCTCATTAAAAAATGAGTAAGGGATGAAATTTCCACGTATTTCCGAGGCATTGCAAAAATTTCGTACTTTCCGACCAAAGAAGGCCAGAAGCGGACGGCGCCGTTTTTGAAGAAAATGGAGGAATTTTCAAAAACTAACCAAAAATCTAGAATCCTCATTGAAAAATGAGTAAGCGAGGAAGTTTCCATGCATTTCCGAGACAGTGATCAATTTTCGTACTTTCAGACCAGAGAAGGCCAGAAACGAACGAGCGTCGCTTTTGAAGTAAATGGATTAATTTTCAAAAACTTACAAAACATCTAGAATTCTCATTCAAAAATGAGTACGGGAGGAAGCTTCCACGCATTTATGAGACAGTGGAAACTTTTGTACATTCCGACCAAAGAGGGCCAGAAACGGACGAGTGCCGTTTGTGAAGCAAATGGATGAATTTTCAAAAACTAACCAAACATCTAGAATCCTCATTCAAAAATGAGTGCGGGAGGAATCTTCCACACAATTTCGGAGACAGTGACAAATTTTCGTAATTTCCGACCAAAGAAGTTCAGAAACGGACGGCACCTTTTTGAAGGAAATGGATAAATTTTCAAAAACTAACCAACCATCTAGAATCCTCATTCAAAAATGAGTAAGAGAGGAAGGTTCCACGCGATTCCGAGATAGTGATAAGTTTTGGTACTTACGACCAAAGAAGGCCAGAAATGGACGAGCGCCGTTTGTGAAGCAAAAGGATGAATTTTCAAAGATTAACTAAACATTTAGAATTGTCATTCAAAAATGAGTACGGGAGGAAGCTTCCACGCAATTCCGAGACAGTGAGAAAATTTTGTACTTTCTGAAGAAGGCCTGAAACGGACGAGCGTCGTTTTTGAAGCAAATGGATGAATTTTCAAAAGCTAGCCAAACATCTAGAATCCTCATTCAAAAATGAGTAAGCGAGGAAGTTTCCACGCAATTCCGAGACAGTGCGACAATTTCGTACTTTCCGGCCAAAGAAGGCCAGAAATGGACGAGCGCCGTTTATGAAGCAAATGGATGAATTTTCAAAAACTAACGAAACATCTAGAATCCTCATTCAAAAATGAGTAGGAGAGAAAGTTTCCACGCAATTCCGAGACAGTTACAAATTTTTGTACTTTCAGAGCAAAGGCTAGAAATGAACGGGTGCCATTTTTGGAGCAGACAGATGAATTTTCAAAGCCTAACCAAATATCTAGAATCAACATTCAAAAAAGTGCAAGAGAGGAAGTTTCCACGCAATTCTGAGACAGTGAAATTTTTTCGTACTTCTCGACCAAAGAAAGCCAGAAACGAACGGGCGCCCTTTTTGGAGCAGATGGATGAATTTTCAAAAACTAACTAAATATCTAGGATAAGCATTCAAAAATGAGCAGGAGAGGAGGTTTCCACGGAATTCCGAGAAAGTGAAAATTTTCGTACTTTCCGACCTAAGAATGTCAGAAACGGACGGGCGCCGTTTTTGGAGCAAAGGGATGAATTTTCAAAATGTAACCAAATATCTAGGATCAGCATTCAAAAATGAGAAAGAGAGGATGTTTCCATGCAATTCCGAGACAGTGGAAAATTTTCGTACTTTCCGACCAAAGAAGGCCAGAAACGAACTGGCTCCGTTTTTGGAGCAGATGGATGAATTTTCAAAAACTAACCAAATGTCTAGAATCGGCAATCAAAAATGCGTAAGAGATGAAGTTTCCACGCAATTATGAGACAGTGAAAATTTTTCGTGCTTTCCGACTAAAAAGGCCAGAAACGAACGGGGGCCCTTTTTGAAGCAGATGGATAAATTTTCAAGAACTAACTAAATAACTAGAATTAGAATTCGAAAATGAGCAAGAGAGAAAGTTTCCACGCAATTCCAAGAAAGTGACAAATTTTCGTACTTTCCGACCAAAAAAGGCGTGAAACGAACGGGCACCCTTTATGGAGCAGATGGATGAATTTTCAAAAACTAACCAAAATATCTAGAATCAGCATTCAAAAATGCGTAAGAGATGAAGTTTCCCCGCAATTCCGAGACACTGAAAAATTTTCGTACTTTCCGACCAAAGAAGGCCAGAACGAATGGGGGCCGTTTTTGGAGCAAAGGGATTAATTTTCAAAACCTAACCAAATATCTAGAATTAGCATTCAAAAAAGAGCAAGAGATGAAGTTTCCACGCAATTCCGAGACAGTGAAAAATTTTCATACTTTGCGATCAAAGAAGGCCATAAATGAACAGGCGCCGTTTTTGGAGCAGACATATGAATTTTCAAAACCTATCTAAATATAAGAATTAGCATTCAAAAAAGAACAAGAGAGGCAATTTCCACGCAATTCTGAGGCAGTGAAAATTTTTCGTACTTTCCGACCAGAGAAGTCCAGAAACGAACGGGGGCCTTTTTTGGAGCAGATGGATGAATTTTCAAAAACTAACCAACTAACTAGAATCAAAATTCGAAATTGAGCAAGAGAGGAAGTTTCCACACAATTCAAAGAAAGTGACAAATTTTCGTACTTTCCGACCAAAGAAGGCCAGAAAGGAACAGGCGCTCGTTTTGGGGCAGATGGATGAATTTTCAAAAACTAACCAAATATCTAGAATCCGCATTCGAAAATGAGCTAGAGAGGAAGTTTCCACACAATTCCGAGATAGTGCAAAATTTTTGTACTTTCCGACAAAAGAAGGCCAGAAACGAACGGGTGCCCTCTTTGGAGCAGATGATGGATTTTCAAAAACTAACCAAATATCTAGGATCCGCATTCAAATATGAGCAAGAGATGAAGTTTCCATGCAAATTCTGAGAAAGTGAAAAATTTTCGTACTTTCCGACCAAAGAAGGCCATAAATGAACGGGCGCCCTTTTTGGAGCACATGGATGAATTTTCAAAAACTAACCAAATATCTAGAATTAGCATTCAAAATGCGTAGGCGATGAAGTTTCCCCGCAATTCCAAGACAGTGAAAAATTTTTGAACTTTCCGACCAGGGAAGGCCATAAACTAACGGGCGCCATTTTTCTAGCAGATGGATGAATTTTCAAAACCTAACCAAATATCTAGAATCAACATTCAAAAAAGAGCAAGGGAGGAAGTTTCCACGCAATTCTGAGAAAGTGAAAAATTTTTGTACTTTCAGACCAAAAGAATGCTAGAAACAAACGAGGGCCATTTTTGGAGCAGATGGATGAATTTTCAAAAACTAACCAAATAACTAGAATCAGCCTTTAAAAATGAGCAAGAGAGGAAGTTTCCACGCAATTCCAAGATAGTGAAAATTTTCCGTGCTTTCCGACCACAGAAGGCCAAGAAACGAACAGGCACCGTTCTTTGGAGCAGAGGGATGAATTTTCAGAAACGAACTGGCGCCGTTCTTTGTGTGATTATCTCAGAATCATGCCAATTTCTCTCTTTACTAGAATTTCTCAATCTTTACTTTCTAATCATTTCTTTTGAAAAATAAAGTTTCTAAAGCAATCTTACTTATTGCTTAGATTTCAATGGTCATTCATCTGGTCAGCTTCATTCTTTGTTGACTTTTATTATTTATAACTTTCCTGTGTCCTTGCCTTTAACTCACCCTTACGTCTCTTCTTTCATTACTTGGTGCGTTCATGTAATGTCTAAGGTTCTCTGTCTTTCTTCCTTAACTTATACCTATAGCCTTGTAATAGGTTTTGTAGAGTTATAACATTCCTTTTTGAACTTCAGCACTCCTATAGGGAACTTTTAAAATTTCTCACTTCCCTTCGTTCTCTTGTGCTTTTATTGTTCAAAGAAACTTTTACTTTACTTTCTAGTTCTCATGCTACTTAACTAGCCTCGTGATCAACTACTCACAATTATACTGGAGGCTTTAAGCTTCAATCTGTGAAGCTTTTGATATCCTTCACTTCTTGACTTATCTTTCTCTTTAACTGGCCTGATTATCACTTATTCAGGACTTACAGTTTTACTCTTTACTTTCATTACTTTCTTGCCTGGGGA
>JANTPZ010063372.1:568-22849 GCA_025593235.1 Vachellia pachyceras | reverse complement strand
TCTCTAATAGTTCAATGTTAAAAAAAATATGCCTTAAAATTATGTAAATTACACATTGCATTTTTTAATTTTTGCCGATGTTGTATAATTTGTTTATCTATTTATAAAAATATATCTGAATTTTTAAAAATGAAAATTCTTTAATTCGCACAAAAATTGGTATAGTTTTAAATATAAAAAAATGATGATAGTATACATATCTCTATGATATAAAAACTCTAATAAGTTGTACTATCCACAATTAATCATTTGTAAATACGGCAGTTTATTTCTATTCCTTTGCCTGACACATTAAAAACTTACACTAATTCAGTCAAACAAAATTTAGAAAAATATTTCAATTGATTTTTAAAATAAAAAAAATTCAAGTTTATTTTAATAAGACTCAAAAATATATAATTTTATATTCACTATTCACAGTAACATAATAAAATTTGTTAAGAGTTTAATTTTAAACTTATTCATATCTTAAATATAAATATAAGACACTGTTCATAGTACAAATTACATTAAAAAATGTATTATATTTAACCTAATTATATTGATTGATTGGGCAGCATTATGCATATATACGGATTCATATATACATTCATACACATATCCTATGTATATTGTTGGCCAAAAAAAAAACACACACACAACACACACACACACACATATATATATATATTGATGGTATATTGAATAATTGGTATTGATATAGTTGTTCATTGAAAAATCGTAAGACGGAAGGTTCAATTTGATTTGATTTTACCTAGAAGAGCACAATATGATCTTGTTGATGGTAAAGCTGCAATTACGGTTAGACTGGGATGGACAAAAGTGAAATCAAACACCACATTGGTTTGTGATCTATGCCAGAGAAAGAAAAATCAAAACCAAAATAAAAAAAAAAAAGAGTTTTAGTGAATAGAGAGAGAGAGAGAGGCAGAAGCTGACCGTTGCCTGGTGGTGCTTCGGGAAGAGGCAGACCGTTGCCGGCGACTACCTGGCTGGAGCGGCAACATTGGAAATCTCAACCCTAATTTTCCAAATTCGAAGTAATACATCACTCTACCAATCATTTGTCGCATATTGAATCAAACCTTCAAACTCAACTAGTCTTACTGCATCTTCCTGTTCCTATTTTATATTGCATTATGTGAGGTAGCTTCAGAGCTGATAAAACTTCAGATCCTTCTCAATATTCCAGTTCCATTACAGGTTAGTTCCCCTGATTGACTTTGTGCTTATGTGGGGTTCTTTTTTTGCTTTAACTTAGCACTTGCTTGTGTATTTCAAGGTGCTATTATGGTTCTCTCGAGTAATTTGGGGGTAAATAGTCACTTGTGCATTTGGGTTAATTACCTTCAAATCACAAGTACTTGTCAGTTGTCACCCTGATTGATGAAGGTGATGTTTGCTCATATGATGGTTTTCATAGCCTTTGCAGTGATCAAGGACTTTAACACCATACCTCAAGTTTTCTGCTTCTTTGAATTTTTTAAGATTCGTTGTTTGTCTTGGTCTGACTCGGAGCAATGGCTATGTGCTTCACTTGTTGCGAATGCTTGACTGTATCTTGTTGTGATGAACTGAAATTTTGCTTGATATATCCTGATTTGATCTCAGTTTTCCGGAGTCAATTTATCTCCCCTCCCCATATGCAGTTTTCCTGCAACCTAAAGCCATTCTCATCTATATATGCTATAGACCACCTAAGTTGGTTCTCTAATGAATCATTGTCTCTTAGTTATTCCCGTGGTAAATTTTTCCTTTCGTTCATATTCTCACTTTTTGGTGGATTGGCATTGATGGATGAAACATAGGTTGAAAAAGAAACACTGCTGTTTCATATTGCAGTTCTTTCCAAATGTCATTGTAAAAATGACTTAATATGACAATGCTATCAACGCCAGTTGAAAATTCCTGATCTTGGTTGCACACGAGTTTACCAAATTCTGAGGAACTCATTTGACTTTTGGTGGGACAGTATGTAGTGTCTGGTGAGTTTTTTTTTATGGGAAGAGAAAGAGGAATAATTTACTCAAATGTCACACAGAGCAATTGGATACTGCAAATTCCAATTTTTCTTTTCCTGGACGTGTACTTGTTTAAGCACCACAAAACAACGCAGAAAACTGCCGGCCCTTCAAATTGCAACCAAAGAGATGCATAAATGTGGACTTACTCATTGATCCATTACATATTTAGGGAGTTCTTCAGTCTTCTATGCAAACTTATTTGCTTCAATTAGCCATACTTATGAAACTTTTTAGCTTTGATGTTTGAGTTAATAAATGCATTTGATCAATTGTTGATGTAGAATTCCATTGATCGTTTATAGTTAACTACACTTTTTTCTCAAGATTCGTTTGAACCCATTTCTCTTGAATCTTGACATCTGCAGGGCAATGTCATTTCTTTTGTTATTCAAAATTATACTTGAAAAGAACCTCTTCAATTGGAGTTTTTTTTTTTGGGGTATCGACACTTGGACTTGTATGGAATAAACCAGACCAGAACACCAGTGAAAATAGTTTTGTTTGAAACCAGTCAATTAAATTTTGCTCTCACTTGGGTTCCTAAATCAATGTTGAGGGCTCCTGTCCAATTGTACTTCTTCTATGTTCATTAATAAATTAACAGTTTTCTTTTTCTGCTTAATTTGAAGTATCTTGCGTGACTCAAGTGGGGTAATTCAGTTTGTGCTTCCAATTGCAATGTCAAGGGTATCAACTTTCTCCTTATACTAAATATGAGGGGATGCAAGAGTAGTTTAGCTTGATGATTAATTAATATTTATTTTCTTTTATGCCTTACTTTTCAGTGTTGGTGCATCATAAATTAATATGCGGGATAATGAGAAGAATGTAAATATCAGAAGATCTAGAAAATACAAGAATTCAAAGGCACAAACTGAATTAAAGCCATGCTTATCATTGAGATTCAAAACCAGTAGCCCAAAATCCCAAGAGAAGGAGCATAAATTAAAAACAAAATCTCGTGCACACAGAGTTGGTGAAAATATATCAAGGAAGGCTTCTAAGGAGGACCCAAGCAAGGACTTTTCAAATAAAAACTTGATCATTGGAAAGAGTCTACATAAAACCAATGGAAATCCATCACAGAAGTCCAGCTCATTAAAGCCTCAAGGTGAAAAAGTTTCTCTTGGCTCTAAGAAAGAGGCTAATGATGTTGATGGAGAGGTAAATACTCAGAAGCTTAAAAGGAGACAGAGGAAAAAGAAAAACCAGAGAAATAATGTGGATCTTGATGATGCTTCACGCCTGCAGAGGAGACTAAGGTATCTTCTGGTTAAAATAAAGCGAGAGCAGAACCTTATTGATGCTTATTCTGGAGAAGGTTGGAAAGGTCAGAGGTATGGGAAATTGTCCTTTGGTAATTTCTCTCAAATGTGTTGTTTGCTCTTTTTAATGTTAATATCCTTTCATGCTTCAAGACCAGAAAAATCTATCATGATGACAATAATGATATAATTGGAATCATGTTAGAGTAAAAAAGTATATTCACATGACATCAAGATATTGATTGAAAATTTTCCCATGGGACTTGAGAATGTTAAATCCTAATAAAAAAATTACATGCTTAACTTGCTGGTGCTTGAAATGTTTAATTAAATTTTGTTTGAATATGCATATTACTGGGGTTTTTATACCCATATCGTGATTTAGATGTCAAATAAAATGGAAATACTGATGTTGCTGATATTTTCTTATTATGGAATTGATTATCACAGTCAAGAGAAGATCAGGCCAGAAAAGGAGTTGCTAAGAGCTCAGAAGCAGATTTTACAATGTAAGCTTAGTATTCGTGATGCCATTCACCAGTTGGATACTCTTAGTTCAGTTGGTAGCATCGAGGGCTCTGTCATTGCTCCAGATGGATCTGTTTACCATGAACATGTGAGCATGTATCCACGCTTAAATTACTTAAAATTTAAAAATATTATGCTCTTGAAGCTTTTCTACATTGTCTAGTTCAAAATTTGTCACTATTGCTTTTGACCTATTATTAAAATTATATTTTTCATTTTTACTACTGCTTCTACTACTTTGTATGCAAGTCGTATGGGGAAAAGAATGCTGGATTTTTAAAACCTGTACATTCATTTTTATTTTATTTTATAAATCCAGATATTCTGTGCAAAGTGCAAATTGCGTGAAGCTTTCCCAGATAATGATATTATACTATGTGATGGCACGTGTAACCGTGCTTTTCACCAAAAATGTCTTGATCCTCCATTGGACACTGAAAATAGTGAGTTTCTTTTCCAAGCTTGTCGACTTGTTCAATAACCTAAATTGTGCTGACTTAATTATGGGATCAACTCTTTTGATTATATACTTTGTAGTTCCTCCTGGAGATCAGGGCTGGTTTTGCAACTTTTGTGAATGTAAGATGGAAATACTAGAGTCAATAAATGTGCATCTTGGGACTCATTTCTCCCTTGACAGCACTTGGCAGGTAGTCACGTTGGACCTTCTTTATTGGTTTTTTCCCCTTCCCTTATAAAATGTGGGCGTGTTCATAATAGTGATTTGGAATGCTTTTCTCTTGTAAATTAAGGATGTATTCAAGGAAGAAGCTTCCATACCCGATGGTGATGCTAGTTTACTGAATCCAGAAGAAGAATGGCCATCGGATGAATCTGATGATGATGATTACAATCCTGAAAGGCGAGAGGATAGCCACAACATCGGTGCAGAGGGTATTGATGGTGATGCATCTGATGATTCAAGCAGTTCTACCAGTCTATGGAATTCAGATGTTGGACATTCTCCAGGAACAGGAAGGGAAAGCATTGACCGTGAACTTTTCTCTGTGAATAGTTGCATAGATTCTGATGAATCTGGAGAGATAGCATGTGGCCGGAGGCAGCGAAAAGCAGTTGACTACAAGAAACTCTATGATGTGAGTATATCAACTTATCATTAGAGTGTACCAAAGTTATCAATTGTTGAAGTTGATAGGTTTAGTTGTAGGTAATATTGAACTTACAAGTTACTGACGTATTCATAGTTTAGTGCTTAAATTTAAGGCCATCATTTCGCCAGTCACTTTACAGGCATAAAATGTTGCTCTTTATTCCCAAAAGAATTATCCTTATCTTTTTTAAGTAAATTTGGTTGAAAAAATTTGTTGACCTGTTTGTACTATTCCTCACTAGACTTTTTAATAAAATCTGAACTCTGATGTCACTATTATTAATGTTATGGTACTGGTTTAGTAAAGAATTATCTTCATGGGAAAATGAATATTGGAGCATAAACATACCATTCTATAGATTTCTTTTGACGTGATTAAATCTCATTGTAGGAAATGTTTGGGAAAGATGCTCCTGCACTTGAACAAGTTAGTGAAGATGAAGACTGGGGTCCAGGAAGAAGAAAGCGAAGAGAAAAAGAATCTGATGCTGCTAATACCCTGATGACTCTCCATGAAAGTGAGAACAAATGTTCCAATAATGAGCAGAATGTGATAAAGGAATTTTCTTCAGACTTCCAAAGTAAGAGGCCTTGTTTCAGGCTTCCACACCATGCAGTTGAGGTGCTACTAATTGCATTTGTTGTAATTTTTTCTTTGTTCTCACAAATTGGAGTTCCGGTCGAGAACAGTTTCTATCGGTAATGAGTGTTATATACTCTAATTTGGGTCCTTTCATTTTCTTATGGAATGTACCAGAAACTTCGCCAGGCTTTTTCAGAGAATGAACTTCCTCCAAGATCCGTGAAGGAGGGTCTTTCAAAAGAGTTGGGACTAGATGCTGATAAGGTTCTGACATTCAATTTCAATCATTTTTTTTGTTGGCATCTATCCTCATAGGACTTTAAAGTGGTTTTTGCTTTCCTTTCATATTATATATATTTCACTGAAGTCAACTTCATAACATCCATCACCCTACTGTTATTTGTACTGTTTTCAGTCCTTATTTATTATCTCTAGCCACTTCATATCTTTTCAAAGTTCAAACCTCTGGTTGGTTTCTGACATTAGTTGGAAAATTCAGGTTAGCAAATGGTTCAAAAATGCACGTTACTTAGCTCTTAAAGCCAGAAAGGTAAGCTTCGTTGTTATATTTTTCTCTATCATTTTCTTATACAATAGTTTCCAGTCCTCCCTTTCCTTTCTCAGGGTGATTGTTTTCGTTTCAGAAATTGTGGTGTGTTTAGCTCTTAATAATCATCGTTTTTGTATGTTATTCTGTAAGACACAGGAGTATTGTGTCCAAATTTGGTCTTCTGTCTTTGTATTGACGGTATTAAGCAGATTCCGAGCAGTTGGAGGAAGTTGAAATATGTCTTGATGTAACGTCACTAGATGACTTTCATGTTAGGGAAGGATGGCGTGGAAAAATGCCTCGGACATTATTATACAATAAAGGAAAGTGAATAGTATGCTAAGCAGAACATGTTTACCTTTGTGACCTTGAATAATGAACATCATTTTATGTTCTTCCTCTGTTTGTGAATAGTCGAAACTTCGGGGGGGGGGGGGGGGAACATGAATTATGGAAAATAACTGAAGCCTCGCACTCTTGATGGACTTGTCTCAAAGTCACTAAAGAAGACGCTTGACAATATCTGTTGGGTTGTTCTTTATTGCTTTGCATTTATGCATGCATTGTTTCAAGAAATGTAGGCTTTGGTGGTGCCAATGTAGACATCTTGTTAGGCATTCAGACGTTTGGTAAACTGTGGTAAAAGTTTAAGGTGTTTTGCAGCAAGCAGAAGAAGCAGAACAGCCTCAAAGCATCACTTGTAGCAACCCGAAAAATTCTAGTTTACAAGATTCGGAGATAGAACATTTGACATCAAAGGAAACGCCAAAAGTAACTTCGACTGAACCCCAAACGAATGCTACAAATGACAGCCCCAAAAAGCGCTTGAAGTCATCCCGTGGTAATCCTTTGAAGAAAAGGAAACAAGCGACATCTCAACCTCAATCAAAAGAAAATGGCAAGAAGGTACCTTTCTGTGAAATGTCATGGTCTGTACTATTTTGTATGGTTAAGACTAACTAATTCTTAAGTAGAACAAATATATAGACCAAAGGGGTGTTTGGATTAGCTTTTGAAAAGTGATTTTACACAATCCGAGGTAATTATATGAGAGGAGTTTTGTCTCGATTTGCATGAAAGTTATTCTAGCAGTTTGACAAACACCCCACAAGCCAATTATGGAAGAAAATGTGCTTACTTTTCTAGGTTGGTTTCAATGGAGAAGTTTTATATGTAGATGTAAATATAGTAAATAAATGATGGTATAAGCTATGTGGCCACTAAGTCCATGTACCGCATTGCCGTTAGGTTAGTTATGACTAAGATATTGTAGCTATGACTAATGACCATTAGGAGAGCAGCAACCTATATATCAATTATGATAAATCCCTCTCTAACATAGGCTACTGCTATCCTAACGGCTACCAGTCATAACTACCCTATTTTAGTCATAACCAACCTAAAGGCTATGCTTTTCAGTTCATGGACTTAGTGGCCCCATAGCATATATCATCCTTTACTTACTATATTGACATTTACATATCAACGTATGAATGTCTAACATATTTGCTTCTCATCTAGCAGTTCCTTTGTACCAACAGTCAAGTGGGTAGATATAGCAATTAAAAAAATGGAGAAGAACAAAACAAAATGAATATACTTTATCATGATCCATGGGCTTTTGCATTAAAATACTGGTCCGATAGGGTATATAGTTACAAGTCTATTTTGTTGGAGGCTATTGGGCTTTGCTCCAAAATTGGCTTGGTGGAGTTCAGTGATGAGGTTGTAATGTTGTTTTCCAGGACCTGGTGGAGTTCGGTGATGATGTTTGCTTGAAGAAACTGTTGAAAGCAAAACGGAAGAAAGTAATTTGTAAATTTGAGGGAGACTTTGAAGCAGCAGAGTTAGAATTTGAGAGACTTAGCAAACTGATGAATAGAGTAAACAGTATGAAGCAAAAAGTTCCTAGTATTAAAAGTCACACAGCAAAGGATTCAGAAGAACCCAATTCCTTGGGCAATAAAAAAGAAGAACCCAATTCCAGAGAGCCCTTGGTTATATATGTACCCGTAGCTGAGTTGAAAGAAAAGGGTTGAATTGTGAATTATTCTTACTATTTTTACAGGGCAGGTTGATCCTCGATTGTTTTTTTCTGCCCCACCTTTTGTATGATGACATTCTCTCTGAATATGATTCTACTTAATCAAAAAATAGCATACGTAATAGGGACACTTTCTCAAAAGATCTTAATTTCTTATCTACAATTCAATACTTAAAATAAGATCTGTTTTAAGGGAAAAAAAGTGAACTATAAAGTGTATCTTATATTGAGAATCAGATTGAGTAATTGTTTTTAATAAAAAATTGTTAAAAAAAAATCTTCCATTGCAAAATTTATTGTCTAAAAGTACTTAAAAATTCAAACCCTTGAGGGAGTGCAAGTGCAGCTTATATGTAGTTGGTGGAAATCTTCTTCATTTATGTAACATTCTTCAATTGCAGGGAAATGTTTCACGTTTTGTACATAATTAAAGATAGTTTGTGCACATTTGAAAATAAATTGCATACAGTTAAAGAAGAGTTTGTAGCTATTGATGATAGATTACAAGTTTTTCTACAAATTTCAGATACCTTTGGGCAATAAATTTTGCGTTGAGGATTTTTCAGTAATTTTTCCTTTTCTTCATATCCATCGCATTATTGTCATTATTATTTGATATTATATATGTTATTATGTTGAAAATTAATACCTTTAGGTGAGGCAAGTCCCATGGATGGCCGTAGATTTAAAGCTGCTAATCACTATAATTAAAATATCAAATTTGAAGGGAGTTTCAAATCTTGCTGATGTTAGGTGAAAAGTCTCAATTTATTTATTTTTTTATTATTTGAGTCAACTCATAATGATGAAACGTATTTTATCTTGCAGTTGTAGATTAATCTAGATATGTTTACTGTTAAATAAAGAAATATTAGATTGGGAAGTGACAAATATTTTGTACATTTTCTTATTTAATATGATGTTTTTAATTAAAATATATGAATGTCTAGTATGTGATTTTTTATGCGTGTAATATTTTTATAAATATGTATGTATTTGTGGGTGATATGTTTTTCAACAGTTACATGATTCTTCAATCAAATAATACACTTGCACTTCACCAAAAAAAAACACTTGCAAATTTTAACTAAAATAGTGGTACACTTATTTAAAATTGTATCTAGGTTGTTCTATAAAATATTGGTTTGAATAATAAATTTCATTTTTATTGAGAAAAAGGATCCCAATATGTTTTTTAGGCCAACTTTTTTGCTTTCTCAAAGAGACGGAAGAAATTTTAAAATATTAGACAGTCTAATTTTTTTACAAAAAATATCTTCAGTCATTAACTATATTTACATTAAAATAAAATAATTTTTCATTTTCATATTTGTTCCCATTCAAAATAAAATCATTAAAATTTAAAAAGCATCATTTCGTTGTTACAAAATGATAAATAAAATATCCACCCACGTTGGGTTTATTTGGATTATCAATGTACGCTATTTTTCAATGTGATTTACAATCCACAAGATAAGTAACAAGACCTAAAAGGCATCATACAATTTATTTCATTTGTTTCTATTTACCTCTATATATGAAAAATATATAAATTAAAGAAAAATTAATATATTATGTAATATTTTTTATTTAATAACATATTCTATTTTAATATCATCCATATAATAAGATTATTAAGAGTGTTATTAGAAATAAGTAATAATTATATCGTAAAATGTGGAACAAAACCTTTATTAGGAGACAGTCGAAATTCAAATCAAGAGAAGTAAAAATGGATGAAGGAAGTAGAATCCTTGGCAGCTCTAAATTATAAAAAAACGATTAGAGCTTAATTTCTGTTCATAATATATTAATTTAAAATTGTCAAATTCAAATAATAAAAGGGTGCTTCTTTAGTCTTTACAATTTACAGGGGCAGAATGTTTCAGCCTGAACTGCAATTCAAAAGAAGAGTGTCAAGCTAATTTTTGTATTTTTTTATTTATTAATATTTATTATTTTTATTATATATTTTTTAAGGAGTTTAACAAGAGGAGTTCAAAATTTTGGAGAATTTTTATTTTGAATGCCCTTCTCACCTAATAAAAGTAGTATAAAAGGGAAATAATAAGTAAAATTAATTAAATTACAATAAACCAAAAAAAAATAACTACACAAAATTGTTTATGACCGTAAAAAATAGGGTCCTTGTCAATTATCATCATCAATATGTGGATTTGAGCTATGATTGGTCCCCTGCCAAATCACCAAAATGCTAAACTTTATTATTAAAAAAATTTAATATACTTTCTTGCATAAAAAATTCAACAAAATTAAGATAATTTTTTAAGAAAATCCTTTGTATTCACAATTTTTAATCAATCTCTATATAATTGCCAAGCAATACAGAGTTTACTATCACTAGCAATATATAATGGAGTAAATTACAAGTGCACCATTTTTTCATCATTGAAAATAAGAAGACCACTTCACGGAAAAAAGAAAGAAAGAAAGAAAGACAGAAAATAAAAAGATCACAAAATACTCTCTTTAGAAATAAAATTAAAAATAAATATTCAGGACAAACATAATTATTTTTAATATTACAGATTGATTGAGTGATTTGAAAAGAGAAGGCAATTCATGGCAGGCGTATCAACATGGGCCCCACACTTTATCATTGCATCATTCAATCTCATATATTAATGAAAATATTTAAGAAAACAATTAAAATTACAACCAAAGGTCCCAATCTTACAGGTATTAGAACCCAAATATTTTTATAGGGATTTAAAGTATAAATTTGTTTATACAACTATAACATTTGTTCATTAATATAAAATTTGATTGACGTTATTATTTTAAAAGATAAATTCAATATATTAGCATTTAAGAATATTTCGTTCAACATCTAAAATTTCAATATCGTTTTTAAAGTTATTTATTAGAACTAACCGTGAAAGAGCTAAAGAACTAAAAAACCAATATAACATTAATAATTGGAATGAAATGTTGCATAAAGTTATATTATTAAGGTACGCTTGTACATTTGTGTTATTCGCAACGAAGTACTGTTTATTTGTTATCATTTTCTGAAACCTATGTTTGATTTTAAAATTTAGATTTTGACCTAAAACTTAGGTTTTATCTAAGTACAAAATTTTTTCTGAAAAGTTATTTTGGTTACAAAATCTCATTTTGAAACTTATGTTTTCTTTTTCCTATTTTTTTCCTTCTTTCTCTTTCATACATTTTCCTACTTTCTTTTTTCTCTTTCATCTTTTCTACTTTTCATTTCTTCTCTTTCCTCTTTCCTACCTACTTTTTGCCTCAGAATCTGTAAAATTTATTTTACTTTCTAAACATAAATCACTTTTCAAAACCTAGTTTTTTCCTTAAAATATGTAAAAGCTATTCTGAAAATGAGATCCAAACAAACTCTAAATTCATAAAAAAAATTAAGACTTAAAGTATCAATTTTTCCTTAAATTTTCAATTAATATGAATTAAATAAATCTTCTTGGAGGGCAAAAAGAAAGAAAATTGAGCTCTCTATGTTTAGATTTACTTGGTAATTACCAAAATGTCATTACTCACATTGCCCAATTTGCATAGGATTGAATCTTTTTTTTTATTTTTTTAATCAAGGAAAAAAAAGATCATACAGGTGCATGAGCGCAATGAGTCGAACTTGTTTTAGTTTTTCATATATGAAATTATTAATTTTTTTTTAAAATAAATGTCATATTTTTCATATGTCTACCATTAAGGTGTGTGTTTGAAAACTCCATTAGGAGAATGGATTTTAAAGATTTCAAGGCATTTTGTGGATTTCGAGATGGTTTTACGGATTTCAAGATGGTTTTTATGGATTTCGAAATGGTTTTTACAGATTTCAAGATGGTTTTATCTCGACTTACGTACACCGTTTTGGCAACGATGTTGCCAAACAAGCACAAGATAGTTTGTCTACCATGAGAAGTCAAAATATAGACATAAAGATATTTTTACGCCTTCGTTTGATAGTTATTTTACTATTTACATTTCAAACAACATATTTCAAATTATTTTTAACCACTTTTAAATATAGAATAATATTTTAAGAATTAGAGATTATTTTTGTGCAATAACGATGAAATATGGAGCTTAATACCTAATTTAATCCTAATCTCCCCAAAAAAACGTTGTTGACCTAAAACAAACAACGCTTATACTCAAATGCACACTCACGCAAAGAATTTGAAAATGGAAAATAATTATTTTCAATACATATAAATAGTTCAATACGTTTGGCAAAAAAAATAGCTCAATACGTTTCTTTAATTATTGAAGGTAAATAACAATAAATAGAAATGTAGTATTATATATATATATATATGCGTGTTTAGGAGTTTGTTGAGATAATGATTTTACGTAAGTCGATTTAAGTATATGAAAAAAAAATTTATATCAATTCTTATGTAATCTAATTTTAAGGTGAAACGTAAACAAGGGCGTACACCCACATTTATATATATATATATATATGAGCAGGAAAAAGAAAAGAATGGATGGGAAGTGGGGAAAGAGCTTCCGGCTATAGATGCAGCTCTGTTTGTTTTACCTCCAACCACAGAGATCAGACTCTGTTATTCTTGTTTTTGGATTTTGATCGGCCGGCGAGACATGAGGAACCTACACTGGCATCATTCCCCGGTGAATTGGCGAATGGCGACCCGCGGTCGGACCATGCACTCAAAACGTTGTCGTAGTTCAATTTTAGCATCAATTTCGACGCATTTGATTTCGGAATCGAAATTCCTCTCAGTGATTTCACCTTCGCTTTCTCCGCCACCTTCTTCGTCCTCGTTGTGGTCGATGTTTTCTTCTTCCTCTCCTTCTCCTTCCCCTTTTCCGCCGGAGCAGAAGATGACGACGTGTGCTTGTTGATTCTTGGCGAGATTTCCACTATGTCAACCGCCGGGAAATTCCACCAATTACTGTCATCGACACGCCGGAGAGCCTTCACCAGACCTAGATGTAAATCGCGTTTCGCGCCAAATCCGGATCCTGCCCAATTGTTCCCTCCTTCGCCGTGACTGGATGCATTATTGGAATCATCATCTTCAGCTCTGCTTCCAATGATGCTATCGATTCCCTCGTCAATCTCCTCATCGAGAATGGATTCAGCATCGAGATCTTCCTCGCAATCATCGTTCAATTCCAGCGAATTCACTCGCGAGATAATCTCGCCGGGACTCTGGCACGACTTTTCTTGCAGATTCACCACTTTCGGCTCCATTAAAGAACTAGGTTTGTGCCGAATTTGTTGTTGAAGAAGGAAAGAGGAGGCAGAATCGTCTTCGAAGACTCTGAAAGGCAAGAACAATTCCTCTGCAGATTCGTCCAGCAAAGCAGCATCATTCGGTCTGGAGAACTGGGCTGGTTTTTTGAGGTTCTTGTTGGAGAAGAGATCAGGATAGGCTGTGGATAGCAGAGCAGCCGCTTCATTGTAGGTTTGATTCGGTCTCTTTCGAGGAGCTCGAGATTTTCTGGTTGAGATTGCTAAAGGGGAATTGCTGGACTCAGTTAGTGTTGAAGAAGGAGAAGAAGTAGAAGATGAAGATGTATGAGAAGGTCGGATCAACGGAGATGGAGATTTGACAAAATCCAAGTCGAACCCGTAGGTTCTTCCACCACCTGGTCCAGTTAAGATCGAAGACATCTTTGTGAAGAACAGGTATGAAGCTGAACCTTCAAACTTTAATAAGATTTTGAGCTCATATTCACAAGCTGAGATTGAAAATTAAACAGATCACAGTTACCGAAGCATGAAAAGACATCATTTTCCCTGAATTGAAAGGGAAGGGAAAGCTTTATCACAGAGTTACAAAACCCTAAACTAAGAAAGTGCAAGGAACAAACAGTGGATGGCTTTTTGCCCCTGAAAAATAACGAACATACAAGAGAAGAAAAGGCCAAGAACTTTTTTATTGGGGGGTTTTGTGGGGATTAGCAAACAGAAGAACACACCAGAATTTGTATAAAAAATTCTCAACACTACAATTAAAAAAACCTGGCCCCCAGGTAGTCAAAACAAAACCGAAGAAGCTAAGTAGTAGTAGTAGGTATCTCAAATCCCCAGAAAGTTATTCCCACAACCACCACCAAACCAGATGCATACCAAAACTGTGATTGGGGCCTGGGTATATAGAAAACTAGAAAATTTTCTGGGAAAAGAAAGTTTCCCAATAAAGGAAGGGAGAGCCTCAAAGTCTAGGGCAGTGATAATTTCAGTTGACTGATAATAATACAGAGAGAGATGCGGATGACGAGAGGGACTGAGAGAGCATCGCAGCGCAAGCCCCAGGGTGGAGATATATAGGATAGGAGTACGTTGTGGTTTTTTTTGGGTTTTTTTGGGGGGGGGGGTTGTTAATGGCTGGAGGAGGCGCGAGGACGGAGGAAGAGACAATGCTCAGTTTCTGCTGTCCCTAATGTGGGGACCACTTTCTCACATTAAGCTCCATTTTGAGTTTCTTGCTGTTTCACAAAAATGCCCCTGTACCTTGCTATTTTTACTTTTGAGCCGGCCTTTTTTTTTTCTAATTATTTTGTAATAAATAAATCACACTGTTGTGGCTTTCTCACACTCTTTCATGAATGATTTAATAACGAATGTCTCCTGTATTAATTGTAATCATTGATTTTTTAAGAAAAAACATTAGATGAATATAGAAAATCTATAGATTACTACTGATGGATATCAGGGCCCTAGAGCAATGGGGTAGATTTTTATTTTTTTGTAAATAAAAATGAATTTATTAGTATAAATAATTTGAGTGTGTTTATTCTAAAAATTGAGTTAATGCATAATAAATATTTATATGTAAACTAAAAATTGAATGGGGGCAATTGTTCAATTAAGTGGGTTCCGCCACTGCTATTGATAAAACTTTTACATTTATGCTATTATTCCAAACGTGCCATCCCGATTCCCTACATCGGCAAAATCCTTTATGGGTTTTATGGAGAAGTCTCCTTATCTTGTGACGTGTCATCATGTGATTGGATTAACTGGATTCTTAGGGCATACGTGGAAAACATTTTATGGGGCAAGGCGCCCCTAGTTTTCACGTGCATCGAGGTCCGCTTTTGGGAATGAACTGGGACAGGTTTGAAAGTGTCTACGATAGTTTTTCTGGAGTTTAAAATAAAATTTAAATTTTGGATAATAATTTTTACCGACTTTAAAATAAAATCTAAATTTTGAAAAGGTGATTATATCTATGAAATTTTATTTTTTAAGGATTCCGAAGTAAAAAGTAGATGAAAAAGATGTTAAAAAGATATAAAGAAAAAGTAAGAAGGAGAAAATTTATTAGTAGGGAGGGTGTGATTTGACAAAAAAATATCTTTTTCGGTTTCAAACTAAGATTTTATATCCAAAATAGTTTTTTTTAAAATGTGAGTATTTGGATAAAATTTAGAGTTTGGGAAATGAAATTCAACAAGCTCTCAAGACACTTAAAATATAATATTTCTTCTATAATAACAATAATAATAATCAAACTAGTAAAATAGGCTCTGGTCTAATTATTATTTTTTTAACCTATATACACTGTTCTTTTTAACAAAAGTTCATTTTATTATTTCGCATTAAATACTTGTGTGAATTTGAGTATCATAAGATTGTAATATGTTAGTAATGATAGAGTGATAATATTAATGTTCATAAAATATGTAGAAACATAGATGTATGAAAATTATAATAATATTTGAAAAGGTGGTAGTTTTGGATTGGTTTGTAGGAGCAATGATTTGAACCTTTTTGGTGGGTTTCGCATTAATCTGTGGCCCTCTGCCTCACTACGTTGTGCTTATTAGCATCATCGACTCAAGATTATGCGCTTCCAAATCCTTCTTGTTTTTGCACCACTGCCCCCTCATTTTTCTGGATCTATACATTCTTGGCCTGGAATATGTTATTGTCTTCACTTACGCCCTTCTTTCATTAGCATTGGGGCTTTTTGGTTGTTTGTCCTTTAATTTATTTTATTAAGGAAAAAAATTAATATGTTTTTTTATACGTCCGTCCAAGAGTATTTTCCACCAAAATTAGTATAATTTGGAATATGAGAAAAAGGGTAGGCATCTTTTGACTACGTTCACTGATTTTTTAAAATAAATAATCATCCATTCGATCTTAAATAAATGTATTTATATATAATTTATTTTGTACCATAAATGAGAACTCATATTGTGAAAATTTTAGCTTAATAGATTTGATAGATTTCTTAACTAATTAAACAAGCTCCTTTGTTTTCCTTCCTTATGAAAAAAAGCTGTTGCTGTGGAAAATTTCCTTCTTAAAATCTGAGTAATTTTATTTTGAAGTTTGCAATTGAAAAAAAAACATTATATGATTAAAAGATTATGTATTTATATATTTATATACACACACTTTTCAGATTCAACTAAAAAAAAGAACAGAACATTAAATCTCCAAGACAAATTGGGGTCTCGTGCATCGCAACCAAAAGTTTCTGCGAAGCATCACTTCTTCACCGCTTTTTGTATGTCGGCGCAATGTCTGCCTTTTAATTTAGATATTCCAAAAAAGAATCCAATCATCATCTCATCTCAGTTTTAAAATATCTACAGAGCAATGATTTTATTGTAATTCCATATATTCGGCAAATATCTAAAATTAATTTACTGCATGTCTAAGAGCTAGTTAAAATTAAGTTCCTTTGAAATGTAATGGAGAAGTGCTTTTACTATTTACGAGGTAAATATGTGAAGGAGATTATCTTGTTTTGTGAAAAACACTGTTGAATGCACGTTAAATTTTTTCGAGCAAAAATTAATACCAGTACTGTTCTATACGATTCAATGTCATAATTGGTGTATAAAGTCAATATATAATCTCACTTCTTATTTATAAAAAATATTACTAGCCACACCTTCTGTATCTTCAACTTTTTCTTCACAAACAATATGACATTGGGCTTGTTTGGCGGAGCGACTGTAAAAATTAAATGCACATTCAACAGTATTTTTTGGTAAAATAAGATAATCTCCTTCACATATTTACCTTGACTTGCATGAAAGAACTTTTCCACCGCTTTCCCTGACAGAACATATTATACTTCAAATATCCTTGTACTTTCTACCATAGCCACCATGCTTTTAGGGTTTTGTCGATAAGTTAAGGTTTGCACAAAATGAGAACACGTGAGAGAGAGAGAGGGGGGAAGCGTAACGATAAAAAATGAGAGGGTGTGATATAAGTTAGAAGAATGATTCAATGAAAATAAACTAAGGAAGGAGTTTATCCACAAATGTGTTTTTGTGTGTGTGAGAACATAAGGTGGTTACTTGATATATGTATTTAGCGTTACCTTATCTTCAAAAAATGGAGTGACTTGGAATTCTCTCAGCCATTGAAGCTCTTTGAGATAAGCTCTCACAGGTTGAAGAAGAAGAAGAAGATGATGATGATGATGATGAAGTGTACGTGAGCTTGAGACTATAGTATATGTATATAATGGTACAAAATTGATCGGTACTTGGAGGAGATCAATGATGTGTAGCATAATACACTTTTACGCTTAAATTATAATACACTTATATTCTTCAGTCTTTAATGTAGAAATTAATTGCAAAGTTAGACATGTAGCATTGAGCACTTTTTTTTTACGATGACTCTTTTACAAAAATGAATGGGTGAATCGTGGGGCTCATTACAATTAAAATATGCATTCAAGTTCAGAAAGCATTTATGGAATGCTTGTACATTAATCACCAGCTAATAAAGCGTTTATATCAGTGGTGGGATTTGAATTTATGATCTTTTAAGTTGAGTCAACTCCTTACCAATTAGATTAATGAATGGTAAATTTTAAAAGGCGGAAGTTCTATTTTTCCTTAATTAATTAGTGATTCGAATATAAAAAACCATCTTTTGTGTTATTTACAAATATCTGCTGAATATTGAATTTAAATTCCCTTAAAACACTGGATTTTTAATTTTAAGATATTGAAAAGTGAGTTAGTGTGTGTGTGTGTGTATGATAAGCATTTAGAGGTCATTTTTCGAAGATCTATGAATATATTACATGCAAAGGACTTCAAGTTTGGTTGAAACCACACAAAGAAAGAAACACAATCTTTGTGAAAATAAGCTTTCACACATACACTCTTCCACTCATCTCACTATAACTAAAAAAAAATAGCAAACTCATTAAATTTAGACTAAAGTATACATTCAGTCTTTTAACTTCACATCAATTTTTACAATGGGAAACTTTTCCAAAATTCTCCATAAATAATAATTTTGAATTTTTTTTTAAGAAAAGCTTATGTTTTTAATATTCAAACCCTATTTAAATGTGTAGAGTAATAATGAAAAATAGAAATAAAATTGTGCCTGTCTGAAAGAAAAGCACAGAGAAAGTCAAGAGAGGGAGAAAATTACCATACAATATATGTCTTGGGCCTGTGTCAATAAAAATTAATGAACCGATGGCCTATCATTTTCTTAGGCCCTCTTCATCCAGGCCCAAATCTGTCTTATGATTAAAATTACAATATCTATGATACATGCATAGAAATGAATGTGCGTACAGACAAGTTGACCATATCTACCATAAGATTGTCTAATTTCCCATAACGTTAAGACTAAGAGACGAATCCTATTGAAAATTTGTTCACATGTAATGATATAGTCAGGTTAGGTCCAAGTTACAATGTCATTCTTTGAGAACACTAGCCACAAACTTTTATGGCCTACATATTCATATAATGGTTGTTTTTCTTGTGCATTTCTTTAATTTTTCATCACATGTTTGATTTCATTTATTGTATAAACAATTGACACTCCCTCTAGCCCCTAATACATGAAGTTAGTTTATGAGTTAAATTTGATTTTAAACATAAGATTTTAATTCAATTTGTCTTTTAAAGACCCTATGGAAGACATTTGTTCAGTCCGAGGATGTTTGGTCTAGCTGTGGATGAGCTAAACTACAAAGTAGGCGGTCCATTTGGATAGCCTATTAGAAAAACGGACACAGATTCTGAGGTAGTTTATGTGAGAGGAATTTTGTCTCGGTAAGCGCACCCGTTGGCAAAACGGGCTTAAGTCTTGCATTGTTAGAAAAAACCAAAAAATATCCCAATTGCAAAATCTATTCAAATCATTTGAGTGCTGTACACCACAAAGGGTTATAAAAAAAGTTGCACATGTTTAGACACGAGGCCTTAACAAGTCTGAGACACCTTTGAATAATACAGATTTTATGTAGGGATTTTCAGCAATTTGTTTTCAATAAAATTTTCAATTAAGATGATAAGATCATTAATGTTTACATGCATGTTTAGGAAATCTTTCCCCAAATTGTATATGCAAATCAAAATAAAAACCATATTAAAATACTTAAAAAATATTTTAAAATTCATAAAAAAACATCCTGAAAATCGGTAAAAATCTGTAAATTCTTATAAAAAATTTATAAATTCCTTGGTAACATATTCCTAATCACGCTAGGTTTGTCCATGAGAGGGGGTGATATCTCGTATTGGGCTCTGAGCGCGTGCACTATGACATTGGCATGCCTCATTCATTCGAGCATCAAGAATTCAAGATTCACACTTCGCTGAACCAAACCTCAAGCATCTATAAACCCTCCTTCTCCCCCCGCTCAAGACCTTAGCTTGACTCATATCTCTCTGCGACCTCCGTTATGCCCACCGCCGAAGCCAACGAGAACGGCGCCACAACGGCGTCGGAGCCTCAGCTACCTGCTGTCGCGTCAGACAATGCCTCCGCCGACGAACTAGCCTCCGCCGACGCTGCCATGGCTGCTGCTGATGCGGGCGCCGTCCAGGCCAACCCATCGAGCGAGGGGGCTGAGTCCGAGATTACGAAGGCAGACGAAGCTTCCGCCGATCAGACCGCTTCTGCCGCCGCTAACACTGTCGCTACCACTCCACCTGAGAAGAGATGGCCGGGTTGGCCCGGTGATTGCGTGTTTCGGCTGATTGTGCCGGTCCTCAAGGTAGGTAGTATTATTGGCCGGAAGGGCGAACTCATTAAGAAGATGTGCGAGGAGACTCGAGCGCGCATTCGTGTTCTTGATGGTGCCCTGGGCACTCCGGATCGAATTGTGAGTGTACTTACATGTGTCTTTCTAGGGTTTGCTTTTGGGATTCTCATTTTCTTGTCCATCCAATATCCTTGGCCGAACGAAAATAACGCTTGGAAAATTATGCAAATCAAGAATTGCACTTCACTGCTTTCTTCCCTTATGTGGGTGTGGTTATTTGAGTAGATTTGGCTAGGTTTTGTACCTTTGATATCTTGTTTTCATCCTATTGTTGAGGAAGCGAAGCTGAATAATGTGGATTCATATTGGACTTAGACTTTACGTTACTTGTCAAGTAACAAATAATAATTTTGTGTCAGGTCTCCTCTTTTTACCACTGGAGGCTTACGGTGTTGTTGGTTGTGCTTGGTCGCCGTTTGGTTTGATTTATATACTCTCTTTATCGAGCTTTTTGCTGCTGATACTGTTATTTGAATTGATTGTTATATGCATCAAAATTCTAATTTAATTTTCTTATATCTGTTGGTTTCATGGCAGAAGTGAATTACCAAAGTGGGTGGAAGTTAATCTAAATTTTTATTGATTTACGTGTCTTTCTAATTGTTCATATACATACATGACTGGACCTATTGAACGCTTTCCTCATATGAGTGCTCTTTACTTGTCTGTCTGTTTCTTTCCAATCATGAATGTTGTTAAATGATTCTTCGTTTGTTAAGGTACTCATATCAGGGAAGGAAGAGCCAGAGGCACCTCTTTCCCCTGCAATGGATGCTGCAATAAGGGTAATTAAGCGTGTCTATGGATTGTCTGAAGGTGATGGCGATAATAAAGCATCAGGACCTGCTGGTGCTGCATATGTTTCTGTTCGCCTGTTGGTGGCATCAACACAGGCTATCAATTTGATTGGAAAGCAAGGTTCATTAATTAAATCTATACAGGAGAGTACTGGTGCTTCTGCTCGTGTATTGTCTGGGGGTATGCTTTCTATTACTGTCATCTAATGATTCTAATCACACATTGAGGGTGCTTCTAGCAGTTATTGATCTTGTCCGTTCTTCCTCATGTTGACTAATCTTATGTGAAGCCTGCTGCAGTGTATCTTTTGATACTTTAATGTGTTTTGACTCTAATGAAGATGATATGAGGTGGATTTAGTAACCCCCCAAAATAAAATAAAATAAAATAAAAAACTAAAAAGCAAAATCACTAAGACTGTTTTCTAGCTCCCGCTTATTGATAGAGAACATGGGATACGTGAGTATTATTTGAGGGAGAGTTCTCTACACTGCTTGGGCCTTTCTATTAGGTTCTAGGGGAAATATTTCCCTGGTTTTTTTTTTCTCACCGGGGGAGGATGTAGCTTACCTATTATTTTAGAGTTTAGGGTCGTTAATAATTTTAAGCAGCACTAGTAACTATTAACTCTTTCAACCCAACCCATTTGAGGAGTGAATTTTGGCTTTTAAGAATTATTTGTTTAGCATCATTCCATTGTTTACCCTTACTTTAATTGCCACCGTTGGCCCTTTTTCTGGTTCAATACCTTTCTAAGCATTAAGTAGCTAGAAAATTGGGATTCAAAAATGTACTTTAATACAATTTTCAAAAGCTTGGCAGCCTGTATTTTTTTTAAATCTTTCTATTTAAGTATGAACATTTACTTTTAATTCTAATCAAAGAGCATTTTGTAGATGGCTGCCATTTTGTCATGCCAATATATCTCTATTGAAGTGGAGAAACTCTCACATTGATGTATATTATTGAGGAAAACTGTATACAAGTCACTTTTTCTTGATGCTACAAGTCTTCCAGTAGAACCACCATTGTCTTTACTTTTAGGTTCCTACGGTAATTTAGCGGACTGTGACAAGGTTCCTTCCAATATTTTCCATGAAAGTTGCTTGTTCAAATTCCTTTTGAGTAGGTGGAGATTATTTGTATGTACCTTTTCTTTTTAAAGCTGGATGCACCAGAACCATGTTTGTGACTGCCTTTATTCCCTTCATCCAATCATGGTGCTATTGCAGTTAGTATGTAGATCTAGACTATGATACTTCTTCTGACCAAATCATTTTCCTGATAGATGAGGTGCCATTTTATGCTGCTGCGGATGAGAGGATTGTTGAGTTGCAGGGAGAAGCCTT
>JANTPZ010063328.1:985-11516 GCA_025593235.1 Vachellia pachyceras | reverse complement strand
AGTATTAAAATTCTCAAAAGACTTGAATCTTTTTGTATTTTATTTTTTGAAGCATTTTTTAATGATTAAAGTAATACCATGCTTTAGAAGATGGAGAAATAGAATTCGTGACTTTATGACTTGTATTAGATGGTGAAAAAAATGTGGAGTCAACAGCAACAAAGCCTCATTTCACTAAATGAGGTCGGCTACACAAATCATACGCTGTCACTCTACTTTATTATATAACATATTCCTAAATAGATTATTAATGAAAGATCTTTATCTACAACCTCTTTGAGATTACATTTTTGTCTTCCTCTTCTACTTTTCAAAAGACTCCACACTACTTGATCCATCCTCTTATCAATGCTTCCACTAGCTTCTTTGAATACGTCTGAACCACCTTAAACGATTTTTCACCATTTTCTCCTCAATAGCTACCATTCCAACCTCTTCACGAATTTGATCATTACGAATACTATCTATTTTAGTATAGTCACACATCCATTTCAACATCCGCATCTCATCCATCCCAAATTTATACTCAAATTGTTCTTTTAAAGTCTAACATTCACCGCCATACAACTTTGTTGCCTTCATAGCTGTACAATAAATTTTTCTTTTACTATATTAGGTAATTTCCAAACACAATTAACTTCAATAACTAGTATTCATTTACACCATCAAGCTTGAATTATATGATTAATATCACCATCAATTTTCCCATCTTGTTATATAATTAATCTCATATATTTAAACTTTGTCACTTGTGAAATGATTTGATCACCCAAAGTCACTTCTAAGTCACTTGCAACTTGTCTCTTATTAAATTTGCAATATATATTTTGTCTTACTCATACTTAGATAAAAGCCCTTTGACGCCCTTATTCAAATCTCAAATTTAGATTTAATTTCTTCCTTTGATTTGATCAAAACCTGGGAAAAAATAACACTATATTTAATGAGCTTTGAGCACATTATTCATGATATATTGTTAGGGTGTGACCCTTTTTATTGTTTTGAAATTCACTTTCCTTGGAGTTCACGTAGTTTTGAAATTTAACAATATTAATATAAGTTAAGATGCTTTAAATTAATGATTAAAATCAATAGGAATATAGTAGAGAGAAAATAACAATATAGTACCTTGTGAATTCCCTAAACCCCATTTGGCGTCATGAATAAGGTAAATGACATACTAGTTTTACATATTTATGAGAAAAGACAAATATGCTCATCATATATATAAAAAAATAAGAATGTGATACCCTCCCAGGAGCACCACCACCGGCCACTAGAGCTTCGACGGCCTACCAACGTTGGCGCAACAGCCACTGGTAGGAGATTCGATTGCTGGTGGCTGTTTTTTTTGGGACAACAGACTTTTTTTATTTAAATTAAATGGGAGCCAAGGTGGTGGAGATGAGATCTAATCCCACCCCACCTTCATTCCCCAAAAGTTTAATGACCATTGAGCCACCAAACCACTTCAATAATATATTGTGTGCAAATATATAACACATGTAGCAAGTAATGTTTTACTTAGTTACAACTCTTGTAATGCGAATGTCAACTTTTGTAAATGTATTAACAACTTCAATAGCAACGTTTACTACAATAACCCAATGGATTTGTCATTACATTTGTCAGAGTTATCATTACCATACGGAAAGTTGTCAATGGACTTAATGTAGCAACAGAGGCACATACCAGAAAAGTTGTTAATAACATAAGAACACTTGTCAATCCTTATGTAAAAGTTGTTAATATGCTAGGAATTTTTGTTTTTAGGACTCAATAGAACAACATAGACACCTTAAAAGGAGATGTTTGAAAGCATAAAAATATTTGCCATTTCATTTATCAGAGTTATCAATATGATACAAAAAGTTGTCAATCAACTAAAGCAGTTCCGGTGGCCGGCAATTGGAGCTCCAGCTAGGTGGCTGCTACCCCAGCGCTGACAGGCTGCAGGAGCTCCAATGGTCGATAGTGGTGCTTCAACGAGGGTGCCTCATTCTTTTTTTATACGAGAGGCATTTCTATCTTTTCTCACAAATATGCAAAACTTAATTATAGACACATACAAATCTATCTTTTACCTTATTCATAGCACCAGATGGGGTTTAGAGAATCCAAAATGTATTTTCTAGTCATTTTCCCTATAGTAAAATCAATGTAAGATCCATACAACAAATATAACAAGCGGGATTATAATGTATGAAAATCAGTGTCATGCATTGGAAGTCTAATTTCTCCAAGGTTGGTTATTTGAAAAAGGGACAAAATAAAAATCCCCCAACTAAAATCTAGATGACATGTTTTTCTTTGTAATATTTCTGCCATTAAGATTTATCCATTCCACTTTCCTTAAGATCATCCTTTTTTACCTTTGATTCAGTGTCCTATATTGACAAGAACAAGCAAGAAATGCATTTCATAAGTGCAAATTTTGGTGAAGCAAAGATTTGTTGCTGCCATCTATCTTGACTATATGATTACAACACATAACTTTTTCCGTACATAACAACCTATTGAGATGCCTGTTATTTTACAAGGACTAGAGAGAATGAATCTGCGAGCTTTATGCTTATGGCAAATGAGAAGTGTAACTGATTCCTTTTCAAGCTCTTGCTTTTGTAGACTGCAGTTTACAGCCTAAAACACAAGATTCAGTATGCATAATTATTGGCTTACACACCCACAAGATACAAATTGTGTGGCAAAGCAAAAAGAAGAAAAAGCATATGAACATCCAAATGAAGCGAAAATCAACCAAGGTAAATGACCTCAGGAAGGGGGATTGTTTTCGCTTTTGTCTTGACCACTGTCCTCTTCATGACTGCTTTCTTGCTCCTTAACATCAGAAGCACCACAACAATCCTCATTTTCTCTTCCCTCACCCACGTTTGTCGTCTGCGCCTGCACAATGGAAGCTGAATTCGCTTGTTGCTCTGATACCAAGCTAGTAAGACCATTTTGCTTCAGATATGTCTCCAAAGGGAGATTTGCTTCTTGAAGTAGACTCGTCATGCTGACATTGTTTGGGCCAGCTTGCATGTCATTTCGATCGGGATCACAATTCAAGTCCAACTTTCCCTTGCTAGTTTCAGCCACATGGGTTTGACTTCTTGAGTCCAACTCACTTGGTATCCTTGCTTCAGCCTCAGAACCATCAGCTGGAGCTAAATTTCTAGAAGTGCTTTCTACTTCTGATTCATCCCTAGGCCCACATGACTGCTGATTTCTCTGAGCAATCTCTGCTTCACGTTCAGATTGACGTTTCTTCTTTCGCATCATCAGGGTCTTAAACCGACGTTTAACCGTCATGCATACATTGCAAGTGCATGTGGGTTTGTGTTTTCCCTTTCCACTGGGAGGCTGGATACAGACAATGCAGGAGCAGCCAGGTCTATGCCGAGGGTGTTTCGTGGTGGTCGCAACTGGTGTCCTGCTAGAGTCACCTGCATCGTGTCCAAGTATTGCAGCATTAGCCAATGCATCCAGTCCGGAAGATTCATGCTGCTCCAGGGACAGCCTGTGGCTAGCCGCCAGTCTTTGTTTCTTGAATTCTATACAAAAACGATGGATGGAATATCACCAATCCAGAATTTATTAGAAGAAAGAACACCATTCCTTGATCATGAAGCATAATTTGTGAAATACATAATTCTGATCAGAAAACAGATATTCATATTCTTCATCAGGTTGTTGGCCAAGTTTTATGAATTAATCACTTAATTTACAAGATCTGATGCGTTACACAAGATAAAAACCATCACATAAAGTTTTCTTCACCAATGAAAATCGACATATTTAGTCAATGCCTTCATGCAAACAGGATTGCAATGCTTTTTGCAACTATCCAGTGAAACTGTGATCATACAGAATCAGAGCTACATTGATACTGCAAATTACACTGATGGAACGATTTTATTCAAGAATGTACTATGCAATGGTGACCCCATGACACCATATACATTTAGAAAACACCAAAAACTGGAAACATACCCTTATTTAGTCTCAGAAGATTGTCTAGTTCCCTTGGGGTGAGCTCACTGGGGGCAGAACAAGAACACCTGTTGACAGCATCGCAAAAACATCAAGGTACTGTTAAGAACATTTGTTAATAATTGCATTGCAATAAAATGTCTTCTGCTGACCTGCTCTGATCCCATGAATTGTCCCCGCATGTCCACTTAGGGGGAACAAGTACGTCCACAGGCAACTTTCTCCATTTTGAGCAACTATCACATTGAGTCCATTGTTCAAGCATCCTAAGGTTAATCCACCCATTCATGCGTATTAGCACGACTTTGGAAAAAGAAAGACATGAAAAATAATGGAAATATAAATGAAAAGGGATAATGGTGAAGGAAAAAACCAAGATATTTGTGATTACTACCAGAAATGGAAACACTATGCATCTTACCCAGTTGACCGGGCTACAAATATACTTCTCTTCCCAAAGATAGGAGGTTCCTGCAAGAAACCATGTATAGGAATTTTACAAGCCAGCCCTTCCAGATCCTTTCGATTATTTGAAGCAATTTTTATTTTTATTTTTTGCTTGGGGAGGGGGCTGTTGGACACACGTCAAAGACATCAACTCTCCTTTGATATATTTTTGCTTAGATGAGAACTCAAGATGGAAAGCTTGGTAAATTTCAACACTAAAATGTGTGGGTTTCATAGAATTTGCATGAATATTTTGTTAAGAAATGACTCACTTCATACTCTTCAAAAACATGATCTTCAATCATGACAATGCTTGGCTTAATTGCTGGTGGTGGACGGAGCAAATCCTGAGCCTCTTCCCAGGTTAGTTTCAGCTCCAGTGCATCTTGACTGTCAATAAGTAATCTCTTACTTTTTGGCCCAATATTACGAGTCTTTTTCTTCTCCGGAACCAGTGCTGGCGGCAGAAACAATCCTTCTCTTTTCCTGCCTTCAGGCATCTCAACATTATGCCAATTCACATCCCCACAAGCTGAGTTCCACTTTTTAGGCAGCACATTTAGGTGGGCTTCTGAACTTCCTTTTAATGACTGAAGAAGGCCGGAGTACCCACTTAATACAGGTAAATTCTCGTAAACACCAGGATAGGAAGTTTCACTTGAACGATTGCCATTGGGAATATTTGAGGGATGAGATTTCTGTACAATAGGCAAAAGAATATTAGATAACAGTTTTGCCATTTTACCTTCAGTTTTTTCATTTCTGCATGAAACTAAAGTGGCTGTTACCTGTGCTGCTGAAGAATTTGAAGCCTTCCGAAACCCCATTATAAGTTTTCCCTCAGGGTCCATACGACTAAATGTCACTGTATCATTATTTTTAAAAAAAATATTTTTATATCCACATTTGAGCCCTAGAAGGTAGTAATAAAGTAAAAACAAAACAGAGGGTCCCCACAAAGTTAAAAGTGGTAACAAAACCAACTTTTCTTCAAACAAAGGCCATCTGACAATATATGCAATTCGCAGATCAATGCTGACAGTACAGCTCACCACTCACAGCAGTCAACTTTTGTCAAATAAAACATCCACTTTCTCAAACAGAAAAGGTAGCAAAAGATGTTAAACGAGCTTCACAAGATTATTTATGAGATGAGGAAAACATGGAAATTGAATAACATTGTAAGCAGCCAGTATGTTGAAACATTATATCCACATGGTACAGCTACTAGTTAATTCTTTCCTGATAGGGACATACATCCTGTTTCGCACTATGGGTTGAGAGGAGTGCCACGCATTGCAAACAAAGACTTTAAGGCTATCTCAACAAAAGGAGAGAGAAACCCAGACCAAAGAAAGACTTTTGAAGAAAAGCTGATGAAATTTTGTAGCGAATAGACCAACTACAATAACTAGAAAACATTTATCCCACTAGGTCCAATATAAAAATTTTCAAATGCTGTAATTGTTGCAAATTTCAACCGTACTTTTTAAGGGAAAAAAGTTCACATAGCTTATCTATTCTCAAAACATCTATATCAATAAATTAAGTAATACACAATAAAGCATACCAGTATCCCCAGCTTGCAACTGCATAGACTGAATGCAAGGAGTTACCCCTTCTAAAACATACATTCTGCTGTTATTGTTTGGCCAGAATCTAAACTGGAATACCCATTCTTTTCCTTTCACATCTTGGATTGGTAAGGGAAGACCCTCTGGCTGAGAGATAGGAGGAAAATATGTCTGCACAAAGACTTCTCATTCAGTTCTGACTGACTACAACAAGACTCATATTATATATAGCAAGAAATTGTGGTCAATGTTTAGATGAAATAACAAGAATATATATATATATATAATTTGAATGCAAAATTACTTCAGCACAAGCCTTCGGGAGAACCAAGCGACCGATTCGACCAGCATCACTTGCACTAAGCATCTTTTCAAACAGTGGCACAATGATTGAATTTGAACTTGAACATATCATGAAGAATGGTTAAGGAAACTGTTTTCCAAGATAATGAGTAATAAGCAGAACAATAACAGGTGTATCCTTCCAAGTAAAGTATCCTGCCAATAATTTAACAGTTACAACAAACATATTGATGGATACTCTCCAGAGATTTGCTGCAACTCTTGATCAGTGATCCTAGGCCAATAACGGGGAAGTAACTGATTCCTTCCCCGTCCTTCTGCAGGTGGCCTGGCAACACGAATTTGAGATACCATCCCTGCATTTACCTCCAAGCTTGACCTAGGTGGCTTGGGTAAGAGATGGCGAGATCTGGTCCCCGGTAATGTTGAAGGTAATGTCTTACTATGCTCCCTCTCATCAAAAACATCATTACGATAGGAGTTTGAATTTCCTAAAGGCGCTCCAAGGGTCATACTCAAATTAGTTTGAGCAAATGATTCATACATATCTCTTATTTCTACATCTGTCTTGCAGTTGTCAACTTTGACAGCCTTAGATGATCCATTAGACTCTGGATGGAATTGTGATATTGAAGTGCTTCCAAGTTCCCCAATAAAAGGCATAGCTTCTTGTTTTAATTGCATAGAGGGCCCATTTGTAGCGCCATTATGAGGATGGAGCCAACTCCTGAGCCCATCATTCTCTGCAACATCCCCTACTTGCTCCCCTCTCACTTTCTCAACATTGCTTCCTTTGGATTGGTTAGAAACCAATGAGCATTGTAGTTCACTTCCAATTTCAACTTTTGATGTGCCAGATCCACCAAGCTTTTCCATAGTTGAACTCTGTAAAAGAGTCACACACAAATGTCATTAAATACAATAATCAAATCCAGATCAAGCACAATCATTTAATGATCCTCATCAATCAGCCTAGGTGCCTAAACCTTCTGATAAAGCTAGGTGCAGCTTAGAAAAGTGACTCCAATACAATATCTGGATCATTAATCTATAATTCTGTACAGGTTGTAAAGATTAATGGGACTTTGTAAGTGCATTGATTCATGTTCCATACTTTTCCTTGGTGGTAAAACTATATACTAACTCTGGTCCTACATTTAGGATTGGAGGAGTACTTTGTTAAATAACTGAAAAAGTAAGTCGATCTTACAGGTTGTCCTGAATCTCTTGCACAACTTATGCAGCTTACACCACCGGTATCCAGCAGGTCAAGCAAATTTAGAGATGCAACGCATCCACAATGAAGACGCTGCATATATTAAATAGTACAATCATTAACAGCGGTGTAATGTTTAGGAAAGAGAGACAGCTGAGGCTTAAAAGTTAAGTAACTTTCTTGAACACACTCTACCTTGCCACATGAAACGCACTCCCTCCAACCAGAATCTTTTGAGTGGAAGACATGGCAAAATGTTGATTGCTCATAGGCAGAGCTAGAGAGGGAAAAAATACACAGTAAGAATATGACTGAAATTATTATTTGCAAATCTTCAATTTAAATCCAGTCTAAGGCTACACGCAATCTTGATTAAGTTGTTCACAACTAATATAATCATACTTCGTGTACGTAATTTAAAGTCATTAAAAGCAACATGTGATCTAACTCAATACATCTGTTGCTTTAAACTATTTATTATGGACAGTTTATTTTTGACAATGTAGTTCAACCAACGAATAGCTTACTCCTCTGCACTTCAGTAGTTCAGCTGTGCTACATAATAATCCCCGGTTGTTGCAAATGGTTACCCGTGATTTTCCTTTTTCATATGGGAAAATGTTATATTATTTTTAGGCCATGACTAACAAATATCTTTAGGCTTTGGCCATTTATTCGGAAAATCAGAAAATTTCAAGGGTAAAGTAGAACAGAACCCCGTCCAGAAACACTGGGCAAAAGTCCTATTGTAGGATCATGGCACCTTTATGAAATATAAGGGAGAAAACAGGCCGCTGAAATTGAAGAAGCCGAAAATTTGGAAAAAAAAGATGTGAACATCGCACCCTATTGGACTTCGATCAAATAAAAAAAAACGAAATAAATGAGCTCAAATTAAATGAATGAACTAAAAATAGATAATGAGAAAACCGCCAAAATTTCTAATTTCTCCCAACCCGCGGTCCGTACAATCCCCATAGCATATCTAACTTATTATCTATTACACATATCAAGACGAAATTTAGAGTATATTACCCGCACTTATCACAGAGATCGGCGAATTCGCCGGATCTCAGGGCCCATCCTTTCCGCCACTGAACCGACGTCGAGGTGGCACAAGACGCATTCATGCAAGTTCGTGACGCCATTTTCAAACTCAATTCTTCAGCTTCCATTGCATCCAGTTAAAAAAAAAACAAAGCATTTGAAAACCCTAACAATTTGCCAATCAGAGAACCTCACAAACTCACGAAGCTGAACAACAAAATCTCAAGCGAAAAACACCGATAAAAAAGCTGAGCAGCCAAACACTAACCTCAAGCTTGCATTAGCAGCACTGTACCTTCACAAGAAGCAGCATAGCCACCGGTAACTTCTCTGGAAAAAATAAAAAGAAATTAGGCGCCGCCGGACGCCGCCCGCCTTGCAGATTCACATTCACGAAGTGAAGGATAAGGATAAATCAGATCGGAAAAGGAAGGGGAAAAGGAAGAAATGTGAATCTATGGTGGCCGGAGAAGCTTGAGGAGGCGAATGACTAGGCAGAGGAAGATAAAGGAGGCGTGTGCATGCAGAATATGAAAGGACAAACAAGGTAAAGAGCCACTTAATGCATGCACGATGATTATACTTCAAGACTCGGCCAACTCTCCCACTTACCCCTGTTTACTTTTATTTTAATTTTTTTTATTTCAAATTTTTTTTTTCAATTCCATTTTTTTTCCCTTTTGAAGTAAACGTCAATTTCAATTTTCAACTCGAAATTCATTGTGTTTTTTTATTTTATATAAATAAAAAGGATTGACCAATATAATATAGTACATCCCGTTGTTTTGACGTAATTAGGAAGTTGTTCTTAATCTTAAATATTAGATGTATTCAAAATTTTGTTGATTTTTTAAATTACTCACAAGGTTATCAAACTAACTAATTTAAGTAAATCTGCTATATGAATGTAAACTCATAATCTAATTAAATTAGATTAATGTATTCTACATTTAAAATTAGAGAAGACAACAAAATTTATTGCAAACTAGATTTTATACTTGAATTCGGAGGGAGTATTTACTTAATCATCTTGTAATGTTAGGGAACTTGAAAAAAAAATACAAAGACAGTATAGATAGATCAAAGCAAAACAAAAAGAAAAAAGAAAAAAAAAAGAAAAGTCTCAATAGTGGCACAACGGAAAAGGAAAGGAAAAGAAAATATGAAGAAATTAAAAATCGTATGAAAAGGAATTTTTTAAAAGATACAAAATTATTATCATAAAAATTTAAATTTTTTTTAAAGATTCAATTACATATTTGAAAAAAAAAAAGAGTTTTATGTTCTTGGGTACTTAAGCTTTTTTGGGAAGTAAATTTTCTAATAGAAGTTCTTTAGTAATTTTTAAAAATTAATTAATTTTTTCCAATAAAAATTAATTGGATTTATACCCTATAAATAGTCTGTTTTAAAATATGAGATTCCTAAAATAAAGGAAGACAAAGCCAAGAACTTGTAACTTATTGATATGATATCTTTTAAGTGAGAGATTCCAAATTCAATTCTACCATTATAACATCAAGCTATGTCCTTTAATTTTTAAAAAAAATAAAAGAAGGGGAAAATTTGACTTTGTGATTGTTAGCCGGTTTTAATGGGTACATACTACTATACATGACTTGTCTTGTCTATAAACGTGAACTATCAAAAGTGGTAGCATATAGTAGTACCCTCGTTTCAACTTTCAAGCATCACTCACGTCATTAATAATTAATAATTAAATAATAATTTTGTCAACGTAAAAAATTGGCACCCATGATCAACATGAATTCAAATCATTCAAAAAATTCATTCCAAGTTAATGCCAGGGGATTATTAACACCTAACTTGTCTATATATAAATGTTTATATAAATTCCTATAATTTTTGTTGGAAAAGTGTGTGTTAAAAGAGAGAACCCCAAGTCCCACATTGCTTGAGTCAATGAGGGGTTGAGGGTATATATATCAAG
>JANTPZ010063194.1:1063-12661 GCA_025593235.1 Vachellia pachyceras | reverse complement strand
TCCTCAGAGATCAGGAAGTGGTGCAGGAAGTGGGGCTATATCTCCAAGAGATAACTATGCTTCAGTGAGAAGAGAGAACAGAGAGCTCAAGCTTGAGGCTGCAAGAATGAGAATGAGGCTCACTGATCTTGAGAAAGATCACATTCATATGAAGCAAGAGTTTGTGAGGTCTAATCCAGCCAACAAGCTCTTTAAATCTTTCACTCTCAAACTCAGTAAGCTTAATTCTCTGTTTCGGATTAACAGTATTAAGTCTATTCGAGGCAGAGTTGGTTATGATGGTCGCTTCCCTTTTCCAAGGCGTAGGCGTCACTCGGTTTCATGATCATATATGCTAATAATCTGTGATATATAGTATGCCATATTATTTACAGTTATGTATAGCATCCTGCATGTGTGATTGATGTTATTAAGTTTTGTTTTTTTTCAATGAAACCGAGCTCAATCCGAAAAGTTTAGCTTATTAGAAGAGTCTCTTAACTCATAAATCATACCATACTTATCCGTTTGGTTGCATTGAATTGGGGGTGGAAAGTGGAATTCGGGTGAAACCTAAAAATTGGTCTGTTTGGTATTATGGAAGTGGATTCCATGGAATCCAAAAATGCTAGAACTAGATTCCAACCTCCCCTCATAGAAACCGAGTTCCAGCTCCATGGAAATGATCCCTAGACCCTTTTGCCCTTCCCCATCTGCTCTTCGATCCGGCATGATGGAGGTGGGTGATTTACTGTTGGCGGGCGGTCGACGGAAGTGGCAACGGAGGTCCTTCTTCTCCAGCGATAGAGATAGGCAACAGGGAGGAGGGATCTGCGACGAGCGAGGAGGGATTTGGAATCTACACGCGACAGCGATGGAGATGGAGACGTGCGAGGAGGGATCTGCGACGAGCAAGGAGGGGTCTGTGACAGTCTGACAGAGACGTGCAACGGCGACAGAGATGAAGGTGGTGACGGCGATAGGGATCTGCGACGAGGGAGGAGGGATTTGCGATCAACAACCAAACGACAAGGAGGGATGTGCGACGGTGATGGAGACGTGGGATAGCGACAGAGACAGCAACGGCAACAGAGGTGGGTGACAATGACGGAGAGGGAGGAGGGATTTGCGATTTCTTTTGTGTTAAGGGTATTTTAGTATTTTGTATCATACTTCATGGTCATACCAAACATACTTTAAAACTCATTTTCACTTCCATTTCCACCTCCACTTCCACTTCCATTTCCACTTTCACTTCAATCAAAATCTCTTCCGTGTACCAAACGGGGCATTATGTTTCCAAATGTAGAACTCATACCAATGCTACCCTCTTTGAAAGAAGACATCCTAGGTAGCTCCACACAGCACTACACAGATTTTTGCTGGGTTGAATTCTCCATGGATATATAGCTCATTCTACAATCATCCACCTTTCAATTGAAGCATCTTTATTATAAACCTATGTCCATCTTCAGTGAACCAAATGTTTGAAGGATTGGATTTGGTGAGAAATGAGAACCCTAAGAGAGAACATTGTAGAGCGGTTATATAAACTATGCCTTGTTTATTTCTTCATCTATGTGGATTTATAAAGAAGATGAAGGATTTGGGATGTATCTAGAATATGATTTACTTACTAAGTATCCATACAAAAAAAAAAAGTAACATTGATATAGACCCTGATTATGTTACAAAGTAAAGAACCCAAAAAAGAGAGGCCAAAGAAGTTATGTGATTCATTGAGCGTGTTGGGCAACCAGTTTCCATGCCCAAACGTGCAGCGCACAGTGCGAAAAATTGAAATAAGTTGTTGTTCACATTTTTTGTCCGTTTGGGAAGAAATATAGGAATAAGTTGCTTGTGGGAATAAGTTATTTCTGACGACAAGCTGAAATCCTGAACTTTTACAAATAAATCATTTCTTCCACCGCTTTCTTAAACACAAATCACTTTTACAATAAGACTTATATCCAATCTCACTTTCCCGTAAGTCCTTTTACAAATAAGTTACTTATCACACCACGTTCCCAAATGGAACCATTGTCTTCGTATCAACATGGCGGAAAACTGACTCGTCAAACATATATTCCACCCCACACATACTTGACAGTTTCAAACCATGAAAAGAGAAAACTCCATCATGGAGCCCTATTTCACTTTATTCACATAATAGCCTCATTTGCATATGGGTTTGAACTGTGATCCACCAAGGGTGGACTGAATATACTTTCATAGAAGAAGAAGAAGAAGAAATATAAACAAGTACACGACGGTAGATAAAATGAGATGACATATTGTGTGTAGCTTTTATGTTGAATACTATTTGTTAAAACACTAAAGCTTAATCATAAATTCCTAAAATTTTTAAACAACAAACAACATTTAATATACTATCAAAAAGCTTATTTAGATTAGAATAAACCAAACTAAACCACTTCAGATTGATATGGACGATCGCATTGTTGCGCATCACTCCTTCATGGTTTTATCTTTATCCCTAACATTTTTCACCTCACTTGTCCAGCAAATCGGCTTCGTATGTAATTAATGTGAATTTAAGTGTGTTTGGCAACCCCCAAAAAAAAGCACTTTTGGATAGCCAAAACATTTGACCCGTTTGGCAACGCGGTAGAAAAGTATTTTTACCATTTACAAAATAAATGTATGAAGGAGATTATCTCGTTTTGCGGAAAAACATTGTTGAACGCACATTTAGCTTATCCAAACGTGTTGCCAAACAAGCCCATTATCTTGATCAACTAATTTTAAATTATTTTAAGAAGTTCTATGTAAGTATATAAAATGAGATTTATCTTAATTTAGATGAAAATGTTTTTGAAGTAAGTTACGAGGTTACCCAACACCATAAAATTTGCCAAAAACATGTAGTATGGAAGCCATGATTTGAATGTGGAAAAATATGGTTTTTGAAAAGTTAAGTTGAGTTATTCCCCAAATTATATTTTTAAAAAAAATAAATACTGGAATTCATTACTTCAGGCAAAAGATATAACAAGAAAAGAAAAACCTTGTGACCTTATCAACCTCCACTTAGCTGTGGTTGATCACTGATAGGAAGGCTGCATTATTCCTCATAAGCCATCTTTACAATATGATCGGTTAGAGTATTGTATCTAGTAATGAGAATAATCCTAAAAACTTAAAAATTAAAATATATTTTTTTAAAGCCAAAATATACGTTTCGTCCTTTATGTTTACATCAGCGTTTATTTTAGTCCTTTAAATTTAAAAAGTACACTTTTAGTCCCTCAAACTTAACGCCGTTAGTCTCTCTTAACGGAAATTGCTCACTCATCAAACTTAGCGTTATTATTTTAAATCTTTTTTATTTTACATAATTTAAAATATCAAATTTATTGTATTATTAAATTAAAATTAAATTGTGAGTATGTTTTTTCAACGTTTTATTGCACAGTCATTAATTAAATTTGATAAGTCAGCAATTTCCGTTAAGAGAATCTAACAGCGTTAAGTTTGAGGGACTGAACACTTTTTAAATTTAAAGGACTAAAATGAAACCTGACACAAATATAAAAGATTAAAAGTATATTTTAATTTTTTTTAAATAGTTTTTTACCACTTTTCTTTCTTTGGAGCTATTTTCTAGTACTTGACCTAAAAACATCCTTTTTGTTTCTGGTAAATCTGGGCGTGCTGCGTTTATGCTGTTTCCTCCATCTGACTTGGGCATAATTCATCTGGCTTAAATTTTGCAGTGTTTGCGTGAACAGAAGTGTACGGAAATGCCGGTATCCTTAGCAGGGTTTCGAAGTTCCTTGCCCTTTTCAGGGCTAATCAGGTGCCAATCTCTGGTTTTCTTTTTTTGCGGCATCATCTTTGCGATTCTTTCAATTTTGATTTCTTCCTTCTTCTTCTTTCTGTATATTTAGATAACGAACTCTAAAATATCTGAAAAATAGCTGTTTGGGCGGTGGATTTTCTTAGTTGTTCGGTGGCTTCTAGCATTTTGGTATTTTTAGCTGTTGAAGCCATTCCTTAAGATCGGTCGACACAATCATTACCCTGTCAATTAATTCATTTATGGGAAAAAAAATTAACGAATTCGGTGTATGTGACTTGTTCGACATAGTTAGTACCTACTCTAGTTGGGATTTTCTCCTACTCGGCTCTCTGAATTCAGAGGGATATCGTGGTGCATTGCATCATCATACAATGAAAACTGAAATTTTATGAAGAAAATGAGATTGTTTATATTGATTATGGTTCAACAAACTAGAGGAAGGATACGACTGGGAATGAGAATTCAATCCTATGGAGCATCAATGGACTGAATTTTCTTGTTACCCAACTTCTGCTATGGATGAGATTAGATTACCTCAACTCATGCTGGAGGTACCCTTTGAATATCATCATTGCCTATTTTATTGCATTTATAATATGCAAAAGTGCTTTCTGTTAAACATTGGTTAATTTCTGTGATTGAGGAGTCAATATAATACTACATTTTACGGAGTTAGGAGAATTACTTTGTTATAAGCAGTTTGGACTCATGGCCATGCAAGGTAGTCAACAAGAACATTTTCTACCTTCTGATTTCATATGGGTGGCCTGATTGAAACCAAGGCCAACAGGTTTATGAGACTTTCCTTTAATGTCAGCACTGGGAGGTAACTGCAGAAAGTGATGCAGTTTTGTTAAAATGGGACAGTAAACTGCACTTTATGTGAAAATTATACTCAAGATATTATTGTATGCATCTTATGAAATTTTCAGTTATTGACATTCACTTATTCAAGATTTCCTTCCACTTCTCAGACGATTTGAGCAAGAGATGGAGACTGTGATTAACGTGTTGCAACCTGGACCATTGGGAATCATAGAACATAAATTTTCAGCTAAGGAGATTAGTGAGGCTAAAGCTACGGTCCATAGAGCTGTGGCAAATTGGAAAAGAAACGCCAGCCTAGAGGAAAGAAATATTGTTCTGAAAGACTATATTCAGAAATGAAGAAATTCTGGTATCGGTGCATTTTTTATTCCTCTGTTTTATTTTTGATTCTGTTTCTTTCCTTAAATTGTTGTAATGGATTGTGCAGTGATTAATTGATGATAAATCTGATATTACTGGGAGATTGTTTGTTATTTAGAGTGTTAAGCATTGTAAGTAAAGTCATTTGCATTTCAATTGTGTAGATAAAGGTAATTACCAGTTTTGCTTTTTTTTTCCCCATGTCCTTCTATCTTTTCTGAGAGCGGACTGAAACGCTCCCAATCTCCCATTATATTTTATTGTACGGTCTTGATGGATATTCACCAGCCTGCTGCTAAGACAGGGAACACCACTGAGGTTACAAGGAATGAGTATTATCACCAAAAAGACACATGATAAACTAGCAATATGCAATAACGAATTCCAGTACAGGAAATGATAATGGGTCCATCCTGCTTACTTATTGTTAACTTTTCTTATGATTAAACTCCTTTCTTAAAGCTTCATATTGATTTCCAACTGAGAACCATATAATTGACTGGAGGACTCAGGTTCTCTGATATGAAAAACTATGGTTATCCCAGCACAAATGAACATTTGATTCATGGCTGCATTGCTTTCCAGTTGTGTAATTTCTTATTGGCGAATTGATATTGGAGCAGCAGACACTATGTTCTTCAATTCAGTGTTTGGTTTTGGCAGCCTTTTGGTTTTAAACAGAACATTCTCGGAAAATGTTTTCTGAATGAGTATGGAGTTAATACTTGAAGCATAAGAATAATTATCTTCCTAAGTCAATACTCATGAATGGTCGAATTCATTACCGTGGCAGTTGATTATGGATTTTGTTTTATTGGCCATCAAAGAAAACATTATTGATGTGAGTTTCCATCATAGCCAAAACACAGATCAAAACAAGAAACCAAACAACTCAAAAAGCAAAAAGAAAAAAACCTCTTGGCCGACTGAGAATTGATAATAGAAAAGAAATAGAGAGATGGAGTATTTTCTAGGCGGACTAGATTTTATATTTTACATTCCTATATTGTAGGTAAATGTGCATTTTTACCATGAGATTTGGGTCTTTGGGAAGTATTAATTAATCCTTACGATATAACAAACCAATGTCTGAATTCTAATAGGAAAAATACTTATATTTAGTGTTCGACAGTACTTCAAATAATATTGTCTCCAATAAAAAGATAAGTATGCCTATAAAAAAGTGCATTTTAGTTCATTAGATTAAGCAATGTTTCACCTCATTCCCTTGATTTTATAAGAAATTTTTTAGTCTCCTAGTCATAACATCATTAATTTCATTATCAAAAAAATTTTGAAATTTACGTATTAACATAACATTCAAAGATATCAACATTAAGTTAAATTTTTTAAAATAAAGGAGAGAAAACGTAAATATTTAAACAAAATAACGGAATAAATTGTACTTTTACCCCCAAAAAAAAAAAGAATTAAACTGGGAATTTTTTTTTCCTAACGCAGTGTGTTGAGCGTCGAACCTGGAAGATGGAGAAGAGTGAGGAAAAGCAATATCAGCTGCAGAAGCTTTGCAAGAGATGCAATCAATCTTACGATCCCACTTCCAACACTTACACGTCTTGCCGATTCCATCCTTCCTTCTTCGTTTGTCGCCGTCATGACGATCAAAAGAGGTACTTTCGATATTTGTCTGTTGATTCTGCAACTCACATGCGATTGAATTACTACCTAAGTGCTTCGTGAAATGAAATCTTGGAATTCTTATTATGTGATGGATTTCCCTTATCCTCTGTTTCTTCCCAATACACGTCTTTCGGCAATTGTCTCCATGTGTGTCATCTGCCACTCGTTTCAAGTACGAATTTTTGGAATTACTGGGGAAAACTATAAATTACATACCACGTGAAAATTGTATGAGTATCGTGTGCTTTTAATTAAAAAAGGCTTAATCTGTGTGGGGCATCTAATGCATTTTGTAGTTGGTTTCCGATTTTATTTTCTTCTAATTTCTTGCTGTCTACCGTTTGAACTCCCCCTTACGGTGCATATATGTGTGAGAAAAAGTAGACTATAATACTTTGATCTCCTGGATTGTTGCTTCATTTTTCGAAATTTAGAACTGAAGGAGTTTGTTTTTTCTCCAAAAAGAAAATCTGAAAGGCTTGTTTAAGACTATAGTTTATGTATGTATAGGATTTTTACGGTTTCAAGGGAGTTTTTGTAGACCAATTAGAAAATGCAGTGGGAGATTGGAGTAGTTTATGCTACTTGAGAAGGAAAAATAAAAGAATAAGTTCCCTTATTTAGATTGATGTCATGGACAATGTTGTAAGTTCTCGATTGTAATAGACTAATTTTAACCCTTACATTTATATAATTTCCAAATTTTCTTTTTCCCTAACAAGAGCAATTGGAGATGGAAGTAGTGTGGTTTTAGGATACAAATATTGAGGAATTCACAGCATATTATGGGTTTACAGTTCTCAGCATTTTGGTTCTTGTAATTATGGTTTTAATAAATTTATACATCAGCGTTGGCAATCATATAGCTCATTATTTGGAGTTCAGATCTTGTTACATGAATTCCTTTTCTTTGACTTTGTGTAGTGATTCATTATGATGGAACTCTGTACTATTCCAGAGAAAGTGACAGGGGAAATGAAACCGAATAACACCCCTTGATTCAGCTATGTTCTTGTGAAAGAACTAAATACTGACACTAGGGAAATAACAATGTAACATATAGAAAATTACACTGAGACAGCTATACAAAGTCATAGAGATACATAGAAATATAAAAAAGAATGCGTACTAGCACATTAGTTGCTAGCACTCCCCACAGACTATGCTGATGTTTCCCACGCATTTTCCATTGTAACTCGTTTTTTTCAAATATTCTGGAACTGTCACTTTCTTTTGCTTCCAACTCACCCCTGAGTTTAGTCACTTCCTGCCTTTTTTTCTTTTTTAATTTTTTTACCTTTCAAATTTCTCTAATCTGTAGTTTTTTCTGGTTTTTTTCTTTCATTTGCTCTCTTTGTTTCTTTTCTTTTTTCTTTCTTTTTGGTTTTGTTTGGGCATGGGTTTTTCCTTCACTTTCATTATGCAGTTTCTTTCCATTTCAGCATTGCTTAAGCTAGAAAATTGGACTCTTCTAATACAATAGTAATGAAATCGACTAATCGAGCCTCATTATTGCAAAATATTCAAGCTTATCTACCACAAAACAGGCTACCAAGTAAGCCCACCTCAGATCCAGAGACCACACATTATGGTAAAGCGTCATACCATTGTCAGGATAAGAATTCCATGGGGACTTGATTTATGTCTTTGGAAATATTTAGGAATTCGCTTTTGGTTTGTAACTTTAGGTCTCCAAGCTTGAATTGTTTTTCCCATCACAAGGGAAGAATTTTTTGAAAACAAAAAGGGTTAAACTACTGAAGAAATTCCATTTTTTTATTGAAATTGTTACCTAGAAACTAGCAAAGTGACTGTTGGGCAATTTCTATTAAAATCTGCTTCATAGCATATTAATCTCAGTACACAATTGATGCAGGATTCGCTAGCATCAAGGCTTACAAGCTAAAGATCAAATTATCTCTATTTTCGTTTGGCATAAATTTTGGAGCTTGTTTCTGGTCCAAAAACAAAAAAGATCTGGAGCTTGTTCAACGACCTACATGCACCCAAGAAAACACTAAACCTAACAATTTGATGGTCCTGCATCTACAGCCATTTGCTATTGATCCTACGTCTGCACCTCCATTACTTATCTAGTTATCTTATAAATAGCAAGGACCAGATAAAGCTTTATTGATGCAGGACCAGTAAAGCAATAAAGGTGTAACCGGAATGTGAGGGAAAAGGGAAGAGAGATAGCATGTAGCTTTAGGTTTGTTAACCAATGTGTTGTCAAACTAAAATTATTTCTTATTCCATAATATTACTTTCTTAGCACTCAAAACTCCGAAGTCTGCTCCAAATTCTACTACATAAACTTCTTAAAACATGTTTCATTTTTTCTTTCTTTTCTTTGTTTTTTTTTTTTCTTGTTTTTTCCCTAATATGTTGATAGGCATCCATATACGTTACATCAACTTAGGTTCTTTCATCATTATCTCGAGTTCTCAAGCAGCTGCACGTTTTCTACTTCGTTCAAACACTTCAAAATTGTACAAGTCTTGTATTAATGGGTTGAGGCTCAGTGGTGCTATGTTTCTCGTGTTGAAAATTTGAGTTCAAATCCTAATCACATTCAAAGTTAACCCAAAAATATTGTAAACCCATGAACTTTGGCTAAATGATACAAGAGTTGTCTTCAAGATCAGGGGTGAAAAATGTAATTATAAATCCTAACTTAAGCCAACCAAAAAAGGCTATAGGCTATGCATCATTAATGATTATGAATCATGTAGACTTGTTGCCATCCCATTGTTTTGTCCCCTCCCCTAATTTGGAAATTTAGAAGGAAACTGAAGAGTCTTCCCTGAATTTTCTTTCTTCCAACAATATTTCTTCTGCTGTTACAGTGTCTTATTGTTCTGTATGTATTTGAGACACAATTCACTAGCAATAGTGACGTTATATGTTCTATGCTAAGCTTATTTGCCGCTGTAAATGCTCAAGGGTTATAATCTTGAATACCTTGAACTAAACAAAGCAGAGTATGCTAATTTATGCTCCCCACTGGCTGTATACATACTCTCATATTTCTAATAAAAATCTGAAGAAGAAAAGTTTATAATATGTGATATACATCACTGCGATCTTAAGGTCTTGTTATAATTGATAAGATGCCTTAGATTTAGACAGTCTTGACACTCTATAAGCTACAGAGCAAGCCTACTGCCTGTTATATGCGGTGATATTGCCCCTTTCATGAATATACCACCGACCATGTTGGCTGCTCTGCTGGGTCCAAATAGGAAGGAGGTTGAGTTTCTTTAAGTAAGATCTTGAATTTAAATTTGAATTCAAACTGTGTGATTAAAAAGAAAAAAAATCTAACATGAAAGGATTAGCTTGGCCATTGCCATTTTAGGTGGTTTTGATCTTCATGTTGCCCTGTCTTTCTTTCTTTCTTTCTTTCTTTCTTTCTTTTTTTTTTGTGAAAACCCTTGTCTTTCTTATTTGTGAAGGTACTATGAACTGGGGCCCAATGACCCGCCATATGCAGCCAAGTTCTACGACTGTTGTGGGGCTGAGGACCCAGAGGCATCTGGCTGCACCACCAACTTTCATGCCTCATATGATGATGACTGATGTAATATCTCATCCCCTTTCTTGTCGGTATTTGACAGTCTCCTAGTGCCATTCATGTATCTTTCTCACTGTTGTATAGATATCATTTTTCAAATTTCTTCAGCTACACCTTCGTTATCCAATGGAAAGTTTAATTATTACTAACTCTGTGTTTATTAATTTTTTTTCTTGGCTGAACGGTTTTGCAATATCTCTTGAATATCTGTGGTCTGGTCTGCTCTGGTCCCCATCCTGATAAGAAAAAGGAAAAGGGGTGTGGGAGTGGTGGGGTGTGTTGAAATGCTTTACTTTTACTTTAACGTGGCTGATTGCTTTTTGTTTCTTTGCTAACTTGGAATGTGAGAAATAGCCGTATTTAGGACCTTATTTGATATGTACCATCTTATCTCTCCAAAGACCCTTGTGCCCTTTGCGGTACCAGGTTTAGGGATCAATGCCTGCATCCTAAAAAAAAACACTATCTCTATCTCTCTGTATGAATACTGAAGCTGTTGATGAAGCAGGAGATGTAATTCAACATTGCATGAGGAGGGGGAAAACCTAATCACATAGTAAGTAGGGCAATTTTAGGTTATAAAAAGGAGCAGGACACTAACAGTCTCTTTCATTTATTTTCAGTTATTTCTTCTTAACGAGGGAACGAGCTTTTCCAAGTTATTAGAACACGTGTCGATAGTTTGCTTGCCCTTTTCATTCCTTACTCCAAATTTTTACATGCAAAATGGGACTTGAATTATATGCGCTGAAATTAAGAAAGTATCATCAAGGATATCATTCCTCTGCAGGCATTAGTTGCAAGCTTTTTAAAATCAATTGCAAAGGTTGGTCCGTTAGAGCGTTTGTAAAAGTCAAAAGCACGTTCAACAGTGTTTTTCCGCAAAACGATATAATCTTCTTCACATATTTATCTCGGTTTGCATAAAAGCACTTCTCTACCGTGTTTCCAGTCAGAAATTAGTTATGTGAACTAGTCATTAGTTGATTGTTGCTATCCCGTCCATTTACAATTGATATTTGACAATCTTTGACTAACTTTGAACAATTTTCAAGGGAGGCTGAGAGTTACAAAGAAGCATAAAGGAAAACAAAAGAAACCAGCAGTAGCTAGAGTCGAGAGTACAGGGGGTGCCGAGTTGGTGATACCCCAAAAAGCCGACAATTCAATCGGCATCATCCATTGAATAAATCTCCACGCATGATCATTCTGAACGCTCCGTTGCTTTGGGAATGACCGATTGATTTATATTTAAGACACAAGAGAGTAGGGATGTGCGTGACTAGACAGGGTTGAGAGGTTTGATCTGATCTTACGTGTTTATAAGATAGCCTAATGTCTAATGTCTGGTTCAATCTAGCACCAGCCTGAAGTGAGACTAGACTAGACT
>JANTPZ010063186.1:1186-11764 GCA_025593235.1 Vachellia pachyceras | reverse complement strand
GGTGTACTATAAAGATTTTAGGAAAGTTAGGCTTAAAATTTAGGATTTACCTGCATAATCCTCCTCTCTTCAAGCCATTGCTTGACAGGCATGACTTTGTCATTCTCATCCTTCCACTCATTAGCTACAACAGTAGCTACTCTGTTGGCTGAAACTTTTATCCTTGCTAGCTCCCTCTCCAATGTTCTCTTCTCTTCCTGTTAAGTTATGCACCAAACCTTGTTACTGCATTGATCAACTGTCAAGCTTTATAAGTTTAGAAGTATGATCATTAGACATTCTATTGCGGAATTCTTGCTTATATCAAAGAGTCACTAGTCAACAACAACCACAACAAACCATATCCCATTAGATTTGGTCAGCTACATGGACAACACAGTGTCATTGTGTTCTATCAACAACCAATTATTTAGATAGATTGTGATGTAAAACAAGAGAAGTATCAGGAAGAGGATAGAAAGGGTGAAAAAAGGAAAGAAAGATAGAGCAGAGGAGAAAGCCTAGAGAGAAGATAACAGTATGTAGTTCAACAATAATCAAGTCAACATCAGACGTGAAACATATATCTATTTAGAGGAGACGACAACAACTAGAAAAATATCAGAATAATGATAATAAAGCTAATCTTAATCAAAGTCTTAAATAATTAAAAACAACAATAAATCAAAATAACCTAAAAACAAGAAGGTATAAAAACTAATCAGAAACTTTTCATTATATTCTTTATCCAATATTCTACCTAATTGTTAACCAAAAGGTTGCATTCCATGACTTCGTTGAGTCACTTGTCAGATGTAGGAAAATAGAAAAGAGGATCTGAGGAGGAGCCTAAAGCACCTGCAATTCAGAAACCTGACGCTGATAATCCCGAACAGCATTAGCAGTGGCTCCACTAGCCAAGATGACCTCCTCAAGTTGTTCAATGGTTTGGCTAAGTTTTTCAACTTCCAAAACCTTCTGGCGATGGGTTTTCTCCAAGATTTTGTTCTCCTCCTGTTCATGAAATGCTTAAATTTGCTCAGGACACATCCCAATATTCTATCACACGAAACCAAAGAAGGAAAAAGAAAAGAAAGAAATAGAAAAAACCATGCCTGGCAAATCTCAATCTGTCTCTTCAAGTCAAAATTCTCATTTTGAACTTCCTCAACTATTAAAGCCCTCTCTAGTGCGCTTCTCAGAATCCTCTCTGCTTCAAGCAATGCCAATTCTTTTGATTTTGTCAGCCGTTCCAAAGCTTTCTTATCTTCTTGTAGAGCTGTAATCTACATGGACACAACAGATAGTCTTGTTCATGTAAAAGTATGTACTATTGTAATGAATTACAAGAGGAAAAATTACTAGTAATGTAATATATACATAAGGTTAAGGTACAAATTTGTTGGAGAAGTTTTCATTCATGAGCAGTACTGTTTCGAAAAGTTTTTTTGCATTCAAAATCGATTAGAAGTGTTAAAATATTAATAGTCAACGTTAAATTTTTAATAGTTAACACTAATTTTTCTTAACGGGGTGGGGTAACATTGCTACGTTTTGAAACTTTCAAAGTGACATGAGAGTGTTGGATGTGAATTTGTCCCAAAAGTTTTTACTCAAAAGCAATGTTGACCTGAAAGTAATTTTTTTTTCCATATATTGCATAAAAAGTTTCAAAACATAGCAACATCCAATTAAAAAATTGACATTGGTTGTTAACATATTTTACTGGTGACGGGAAAATTGTTTACTTTTAACATTTTCAAAGAAAATTTAACTCAAAAAAAAAGATTCTAAGACTATTTTTTTCCATACATCGCATAAAAAGTTTCAAAACATAGCAACATTCAGTTTAAAAATTGACATTGGTTGTTAACATATTTTACCGATAACAGGAAAAATTGTTTACTTTTAACATTTTCGAAGAAACATTGAACCCAAAAAAAAATCTGAGACAGTATTGTTTCTAAGTGGAAACTTACAGAACAAATTTGCACATCAACTATATTTAAGTATATTATATTTTATATAATTAATTCTCACATTCACTTTCTTAATGTGGTTCGTACCTCATTCTTACACATTTTGATCTCAGCCTCAAGAGGAGCAATGGCAATTTGAACTGGAAAGCATTCATCTTCCTTTTGATTTGCATGTAACCTTCTAAGAGTTGTTTCTGCAGCATACTGTGCAGCAAATGCATCCTTCTTCTCATCATTCAATTTTTTTATTTCTAGATTCTGCATATGGAAAAACGTTTTGATGGAGAATTCAAGTTAGATTCTAGCCCAAGCAAGTTTGGATATTGTTCCAAGCACAAAAAAAATTAAAAAACAAGAGGAAGAAGAACTAGCACCAGTTTTGTACACACCTTGCGTTCAACAATATCTTCTGCAACTCTTAGTTTTTCTTCCAGTTTATTCACTTCATTCCTCAGCTGCATTTGAAAAAGGAGAGTTTAGAACAATATTAGCGAAGAAAATCATTTGATAGTTCTGAGCAGATATAATTTGTTTTGTCCTTGAAAACTACATGTCTCAATTATTGGACACAGAAACCTATATGTTTTCTCAATTTCTAATTTCATACATGTGTGTTTTTCACTTAATTAAATAATTTAACTTTACTCTGTTAGCATCATTAGCCCAGCACCAAAGTTAATGGTACTAACAGAGACTAAAAGTACTAAAAGAGTACATAGATTAAAAGGATTTAATTAAGATAGAAAAATATATAGATACCAAATTAAACGTTGAGGGAAAGTATAGGTAACTACAAAATGACTTTTTCCGATTACAAGTAACCATGGGTTAAACTATTAAGATATGCATTTCATCTGTGATTAATGAGAATAAAAAGGAAATTACCTCTTCTATGGCCTTATCCCTCAGTGTTTCGGTTGCCTTCAAGGCCTTGATTTCACTCTGACAAGTTTCTAATTCCCTCAGTTTTTCTGCAATGATATAAATGTTAATTTATTAGTTTATGTGTGTGTGTGTCTGTGTATTTGTGCATGCTTTATAATGAGTTGAAAATAATTAAAAAGCCTCCTCTCTCAAAAGGGAATTATTATGAGGTCACGGAAGATGAAAAAAGGAACTTAATTACAAAAAAATCTTTAATAAGTGAGAAGCATAATTTTGCATGTCCCTCAATTGTTATTAAACTTTTGAGTAATTAATTATTTTTATCATACTTTTGAGTAATTAATTATCTATATCAGGGCCAGCTAATAATTTGCCCAAGAATGAATCATTGAGAAACAATTATAGGAGGCTATCATTCCCCTGTTTTCGTTTTAGGCAACCAATGAAACAGAGCAGAAAAAGGGAAGAATCCTACGGTTAAGCGATTTCAAAGAAGAAATACTTTCTTGAAACGATCTCAAGAGAGTTACTTTCATCAAACATTGTGTCGCCTCTGACACAAACTTTTTGGAAATGCAGATCCATAAGAACCCCATAATAGAATCTCATCCTGCTACAACACTTTTTTTAAAGAAAATGGTACTATTTACGTTTTTTGTGCGTTACCAAAAAAGTTTCACTGACATGAATCAGCATATAACCTTCAGAATCAGAAAGAAAGAAAGAGAAATGAAGAAAGATATGGTAACTGAAGAAGATAACAGAGAAGAAACTGTGTTTCTGAATTCAGCAGTAAACAAGTAGCAAACGGCAAAAGAAAACTATGCAAGTTCGTTAAGTTCAGGCAAATGCAGAGAACTAGGCAAGAGCATGACAAAGAAATTAATGAAAGAATGAAATAACCAACCAACTAACAACCTTTGAGTTGGTTTTGCAAATGATCAACTTCCAGCAGGAAGGGGTTAGGTTGAACAAGAGGAAGATCTTCTGCAACATGGTGTTCTTCGTAGCCCACCATTTTTGAAAGTTTCTTAGGTAAAGCAGAATTGCAGAGTTCTGAAAGGCAAGTGAAGAAGAGTTAAGAGTGTGTACGTATATATATATATGATTAAGGAGGAGAAAATGGGGTTAGTGATAAAGAAGGAAGATGATGGATTCGCAGAAGAAATTGACCGTGAAGAGAGGAATGAGTTTTCCTCTTCAGTGAAGCAAACTTTGAGAATGGGATGATAGAGAAGCCGGCCGAGTCCTCTTGGCTTATGTTCTTATCAGTAACGGTTGCTTTCAAAATTTTCTGCTTAATTCACATGTTTATTTTTTTGGGTAATTATTATTGTGTTTAAAATTCTAAATTTTGTTTCAAACGTTTAAATTCTCTAATTAACCGTTGCGATAATGACTCAGCTGTTAAAATCCACAAAACCAACCATTCAGTTAGTTTGTAAACTCTCTGTACTACTGATGCATCACCTTAACAGAATAGTTAATTGATTTTTATTAAAAATATTAACAATTCTAAGTATATTAGTTAAAAGTAATTATTTATATTTATTATCAAAATATATCAATTTATACGTTAAGTAAATTAATTTAAAAAAATGATAAATATAATAATTTTAAAGTAAGATATATATATATATTAATCTCCCAATCAAATTAACTGAGTTTTATATTACACGTAAACTAAGCTTCAACTAAGTTCATGTATAAAAGTTCCGAATTCAATGTAACCACTTTTCTCAAAGACTTTTGCAGAAATAATAAATTATTTTTAATACCGCTAGATATATTTTTAAAAATTCTTCCATAAAAATATTTCGTTAACTTTTTTTAACTTAATATAATACAAAATCAAAAATGGAAAATTTCAGAAAAATATCCTGACCGAAAATATCGAAATCCCAAATCAGTTTTGCTTGCTACGCTTCATTAGCTATATCTACTGCACTTGATGAGAAAATAACAATACGTTTTAGTAGGATTTGGGATTTTCAGATTCTAAAGGTATACTTCAATTTAATTTAATTTTTCCCACAGAAAACTCTTCCAAATGAATTTAAAAATAAAATAGAATTGTGCTGACATTGATAGTTTCACTTTTAAACTTGTTACAATGAATAATCTTTTGGAAAATTTATCATCATATTCCAAATAAAGAAAATATTGAACAAAATATCACATAAATTGAAAAATTACCATCAGGTCACAGCAGTAACTTGTCCATTGTCATTAACAACCTCATCAGCCGTCAATAACAACCGGACCAGTTACAGTTGGGACCTAATAATAATTTTATCAATATTTGATCCCTTTTGTTCATCATTTGGATTATTTGAAACATGATGGTAAATCTCTCTAATTTTTACTTAGTTTACTACAGATGATTTTTAATTTGAAAATGAATTATGATGACAAAATTATGTTGATCCACCTAATGCCTCTTTTCACATAGCATTAGTGGGAAACAAGAAAGTTAAGCATCAATCATGTTCCACCATATTAACCAAAATAGTGCTTTAGTAGTTACAATCTTAATTTTATTCTTTAATCTCTTAGTTTTTCTGATCTCTCTCTCACTCTCAACAGTATTATCATTTGCTTCAAACTCAAATAATAAATGACTAAAAAGATCTTATTTGTGATCATATAATACTTACCCGAGGGTATGCCCGTTGCCCGCCCGTTTAAGTACATAGCCCGTCCTGATGGGTGGGCCCAAACGGGAAAAAATTTATGAAGGGTCTAGCAGGTTTCGAGTTACTTGCTTAACTCTAATTGCGAGTAGTTATTATTATCATTATCTTTGTTCTATCTTATTAATTTCCTTCTAATATTATCTCCTAATTAATAACTAAAAACAAGTGAGCTTTTTTATTGAAGTGTACTTATCAAATGAAAGATATCATTTTGGACTATTCAATTGCTTAAGCGTGAAATCCGATTTTGTTAGATCATTCTTTCTCCTTTTACTTTGATGCATGAAAAAGATTGCTGCTGCTACAGCTATATCCAACAAAATTAAGCACTCATTAATTGCTCAAAATTTAAAATATTAATTTTTTCCAAATTTTTTGTAAGATTTCAACTTTTGTAATTAGAATATATATTTTCATAGTTTGAGTTTATTTCTACCATGGAGTCTTGAAAAATAAGCAATACTACTTGTGACTCATATGAACAATGTTGCATTTTTTATTATATACAAAAAATTTTTCAAAAAAATAGTTTTTTCTAGAATAAGATTTTACAGTTGTTTGATTTTTAAATACTCTATTTCATATGTTGTAATTGTTTTTATTTGTCCAATTAATTCCCCATCCGTTCCTATACATGAGTGTATTTAAATCCCGTGACCAAATATCCCACTCTTTGAGATGTCCACAATTAGCGATTCGGATTAGTTGATCCGTTAATGTGTCTAAAAGATGGCTGATCATAGGATCACTAGAAGAGAAATGAAGAAAAAAGTACATGCGTGTGTAGGATGTACATGAACTATATGGATAGTATATAGTATAAGCAAGATAATTTCATTATATTAATTTGCTAATGAGTTAAATATTGTGATGTATAAAAAGTATTTGTTTAATTTTATAAAATACTAGTATGCAATTTTAGTTATTTTAGATGGATAAAATATAGGTTCATTCGCTTAATATCTGTAAGTCCAATTTTCCAACCAAATCTGAGCATATGGATTGTATTTAATAATAAAAATTTATATTGAGTAAATTTTGAAATTCAATTAACCCGTTATTAATAATAAAAAATCATATATGACAATATTTTATTTACCGTTTCAACTTAATTTTAGAAGCTAGAGTAGCTTCTTATAATGATAGAAAGAATTCTTTCTATGTTATAATTATTTAAAAAATTCTAAACATTTTCAAATGTGATTTTTTGAAGAAAAAATAACTGCTTTTTTCATGGAATAAAAAGTTAAACAAGATGAGAATCTCTCAACCTTCAAAAAAATATCAAAAGAAAAAGTATTTTTGGCGTTTTCAAGATTTGTGTGACAATTATTACTTAGTTTCAAAAATTGAAAACTGAATAAAAAATTGTATTTTTGTTAGAAATATATGTATTAATTAACTAACATGTGAAACATAAATATTTATTTATTACTTTTGAAAAACGATGAGTGTTGAAAAATAAATAGGTAAATACTTGTAAATAGAACGTTAATTTATATATAATTACGATATTTTTAATAAGCAACGTGTTTATATCAAATTATGTGCATTTAAATTTTTTAATTCTCGGGATAGAAGTGAGTCGTGAGACGTCAAAATTTAAATAAAATATACACAAAATCAACTTTTAATCTGTCATCCCAAAAAAACTAATTTTTATTAAAATAATTCAGCTGTATATGTACTTCTAACAGTTGTCATCTTTAATTAATAATTAGTTAATTTAATTAAATAATGAAAGATAAAGTGAAGGAACCATACAGCTGTCGCAGTATAAAGACTGAACCCATTTGGCAATTCTTGGAATGTAGATGCTCTTTCCAAAGGCGACAAAAGGAAAGGCCTTACCAACAACAAAATATTATTCATCACTGAGAAAGATTTTTAAAGAAAAAATAAATTAAAACTGCATTAATCAATGATAATTTACAGAATAGTATTAATATTATATATAAAATTGAATTTATAATATATAAATTAGAAATATAGATGATGAATTTTTTCTCTTCTTATTTCTATATAGTTCTTCTCAAATTTAATTTACCCGTAAAATAGTCTAAGGGATTTTGAAGAATATAATTTGGAGTTAATAATTTCTCAATTGAATTATTTTATTTCTATTTTTTCTTTTTCCAACTAATTATTCAATCACTAATTAAACAATTTTGCTAGTGATGTGATGAAATGTGCGGTCAAGCTAAGCTTCGATTGATTCTCTTTATAGTATTCATTTTTAAATTTTGATTTGAGTTGGTGGATTATAATTAATATGAGTGAAATATAATTTTCATAAAGAAGTAAAAACAATAACTTATTGAAATAAAAAAGAGCCATAAATTAAATATAATACCAGAATTCATACCTAATATACTAGCAACGTGTTTAGTGGAGAAGGAAGTTGTGATGTAGCCGTTTTGGCCCATGTTTGGCTTTTTTTGCGTAAGTCAAAATAAAACTCCTATGTAATCGAAAAAAAAGGAAATAAAACTCCTATAACATACTTGCTCAACCTATGTGAAATGATTATTCTTCCAACAAATTCCCAAACACACACCAAACTGAGTCAACAAAAAACAAACAAAAATTCTAAGGAATTAACAAATAACAAATAGCAGCACAATTTGGTATTTACAAGTCATCAAGATTGAGAAGCTACAATAATAAGATGATTATGGATAAAGATTATCCAAATCATTAGCTTACTAAAAGCTTCTAAAAAAAAGTAAGATGGTACAATAGTCCCGTTTGGAAATACGGTAGAGAAGTACTTTTACGTAAGTTTAGGCAAATATGTGAAGGAGATTATCTCATTTTGTGAAAAAACACTGTTGAACGTGTGTTTAGGCTCCCTATAAGCTCAGCCAAATAGGCTAACGAAACACAAGTGTATGGTGAGTAATTAGGGTTGTAACAATTGTAGACTTAGATATAAGGCAAGATGTGGGTATCACTGAAACTAGCCATTAGGTAATAAATGTATTTAATGCAACTATCAATAATTGAAGCAATTCAACTCTATGGACGACCAATAATTGTTAGTCAAATAAGCTTAAACATGTCCTAACTTTTACATGAGGTACCGATATAGGTGGCTACTGTGAAGTAGATGACTAACGATTAGTAAAAATATATATAATTTTAAAAAGGTTAAATTATACAAAATCTTCTGAATTGTGGACTACCCGTTTGACATTTCAATGTTTAAATTTAAATTAGTAGAAGACATGTGGCATCTCATGTAAGTTCTTTTACCATAAACCTCCTAATGTTAACTTTCTGTTATCTTTCTAACGAAAATTTCCACTTCATATTAGTAGAAGATATGTGGTATCTCATGTAAGTTCCTGATCTTATATTAATTTTGACCAACTGTAGATAACCATATGATGCGGATGAGCCCCGTATATAAATGAATTGATTAACTAAAATCCTAGAGGAATTTGTTTCTAAATCCTTGATTATGATAAGGCTTTACAAAATTTGATCAAACTTTTGCAACCCAACTATCAGTTAAAACCTTAGAGGAACCTGTCTCGAAATTTTTAGCTATAAGAGGCTCCACAAAAGCTGATTAAACTTTTACAATTCAACCGATAAGTTAAACCATATTGAAAATTGTCTCTATATCCTTTTAACTATAAAAGACTTAACAAGAGTTGATCATTTTCTTATGATCTAACCATAGTATATCCTGAATACAAAGCACAAGTTAAACTTGTTGAGAAAAAACTTATCATTAATTCTCAAATACCTAAATACAACTTGCTCTTTAAATAGGAAATTTACTAGCTCTAATATGACTCAATATTAAAAAGATGTGATGTCATCTACTTAAATTAAATCAAAGATATTTATATTAAATAATATCCTTGAGATCCCTAATTTAGAACTCATTTAACTAAGGTAATGCCCTAAAAGAAAACTATTAATATATCCTAAAGATCGTTAAGATGATTCAAAATATCTAAAGGATATATCAAATTTTCCTAATAATCCACTAAATACAAGATGACCCCCTTTTTTAAATAATAAAATCACACAGAAAATAAAAATAAAAAGATTTAATTGTCTTCTTCCGTATGCACCTCTTAATAGTTGAATATCAAGTAAGATATATACTTAAATTGACATAATTGCCCTATGGATTTCTATCACGTTCTAACAATTATAATTTTAAATAGGATTAATGTGCACTTCTTAAGTGTACCCTCAAATATTCTTTCAGGTGCATTCATCATTCTACAATATTTTTTGGTATACCCAATGTAACACCTTTTAACTTTACTTTTATGAGCAAATGAGATCAATATTAATTAATCCGGTTGCATGCTTACCAAAATCTAGAATTAGTGAATCAACTGAAATTTTAAAATCACTTCTCGATTGCAATTTCTTCGGTAACCTGAAAATGCTGGGCATACCATAAAATATTTCAAAGCTTTAGATACATCAAAAAAATACTTCCGAGCATTGGATACACTTAAAAAAATATTTTTATGCATGACATTGCACACACCTCAGCCCTTTTAAATATAACACTAACATTACTTTTATCATCTTAATAAATTTATTAAGATTATTATTATTTTTCAATTAAAATAACCTTTTTGAATTATAAAAAGTAGAAGAATAGTATTAGAAGTAAAATATGATAGGTTTGAATTGACACCGCATCGCAAAGTAATTCATCTTTATACTTTCCAATAGAAATAGATATTAGAACCTGTTTAGCCACCTGAAATTCGCTATTTGCAAGGTGTAAGGGGTGGGATGGTCAATGGCAGGTAAATTTAGAGCCGGTAATATGGGCGGTCCGGTGGGTTCGGGCCAGCCCGTCATGGGTTTTGAGCCCGGTGGTCTGGGCTCAAAATACCCATTTTAATATGGGTCATAATTTATCAAACCCAACCCATAACCGGTGGGTTGGTGGGTTGGGCTGGCCGGCCCATATTTTTTTTTCTATTTTTTAATTTTTTTAAAAAATAATATAATGAAATTTTTTGTCATAAGTCTAAAGTCCTAAATCATAAAAATAC
>JANTPZ010063117.1:1223-16561 GCA_025593235.1 Vachellia pachyceras | reverse complement strand
CAAACCCCGGAGCAACCCGACCCGGAGAAGTGGTAGAACAACATGAGGCTGAGGACGAAGAAGCTGGAGTAGAACTGAACGATCTGGCAGTCAGTGACTAGCTTCTTCCACCAGGGGCGGACCCCAAGTGCGCACGATAAGTAGTAGGCGTACATTAGCACGTGCACGGAGGCGTTGGTCACAAGCACCACCGGAAAAAGCGACTGGGATGTCTGGAGCCAAATGTAGCACATGACGACGACGGCGGAGTGGTGGTACACGTGGAGGAACGTGAGGCGTTGGATGGAGTTTGAAAGGATGATCAGGAGTGTGTCGACGAATTCTAGAATCTTCGAGAGGTAGAAGATGTAGGCCCAGAAGAAGACGGCGCCGGAGGGAGGGGTGTTGGGAGGGAAGCAGATGATCCAGTGGAGGTAAGGTGCGTGGGACATGATGGACAAGAGGCAACCGAGGGCCATTATGACGGACAGGACGAGAAGGAAGGTGCTATGGACAGCGGTGATCGGTTTGAGGATCACGGGAGGAACCGGCGGGAGGGAGAGACGGGTGAGGAAGAAGGTGAAACAGAGGTAGGAGACGACGGTGAAGACGAGAAATTGAGGAGAAGATGCTAGGGTTTTGTTGGGAATCCATGTGAAGTTCTCAATGGAAGGTTGCTCCACTAGGTAGTACTCTATGGCTGAGAAAATCTGACTCATTTTCGTGCGGCACCACCACCGTAGTCTCCGGCGGAGAGAAAGAGAGAGGGAGATAAGGAAGGATCTTTGTAGAGGTTAAAGTGTTTTGCTTTGTAGAAAGCAAGCTAGCTGATAGTTAGGGCTTCATTTTTCCAGAGGTGGGATTATATTAAGTAGCCAGAGGGAACGTTATTATTGAGTACAAGGGGAGGGTGTTGTGAGGGTGTTGTGCATGTATCTCTTTCAAGAACGGTCCCATTACTACTCACATCTCACATCTTGCTCCAGACTGTTTTGAGGGGGGCGTTATTGGTGTATTGATTGTACATGCATGAGAGGGAAATTAATTTCACAACCACATCTTCTTTTTTAAAATTTTACCCTTCCAAAATTAAAATTTCTCTCTTTGCCTCTTGCTAATATCCTCAAAAAAATCTCTCTCTCTCTCTCTCTCTCTCTCTCTCTCACACAGTGATGTTGAGAAAACTGTAAGAAAAGAGCTACTATCCAAGTACTATGAGAAGAGTAGTGAACTTTTGAAGTGTGTATATATACCAAAAGACCAGTAAGCCAGGTACGTAGGAAGGAACTTTTAAACATATAAATTACACTTATAACGTCTTCTGATATACGGGATTCAAAGTAATTATGCAGCCTTGTATATGTTTCCTGTGACATTCTTAGTTATGCATTACCCTATTCGAGAAACAATAGCTCCTCAAGTTCACGACATTACACTTCACTCTAGCATTTTTCTCTTGAAGATCATTCTCGCAATAAAATCATCAATGTTATAACTTACAAATCCAAAAGGAGATATCTGATATGTGTTTGGCAATAGCTTTTTTAGATCTAAAATGCATTTAAAACTCAAAAGTCCATTTGCTTACAGACTCCAGCGTTTAGTAACACATTCTTTTAAAATATATTCTAAGCAAAAAAACCCATTTATTCTGAATAAATGTACTCTAAATTCAACATTTATTTAAACATAAATGCATTCTTCCAACAGTTTTTCAAACGGACTCTAACCTATTAGCTAGCTAGAAGAACTTCCTAGGAATTCACAACAAAGTGAGATGATAAATGAGAAAAATTCAGTAGCACTTAATGAATGTAACAATATAAATAGACACTACCTTCCTTCTTTAGTATAATATTTAGTTTAATTTGTAGTGCAATTTGAACTGCAAGTTAATTATTTTTTTGATTAGACTATACAAGCTAAATATAATATATAGGACTCGAGCAAGGTATTATTTCAATAGTCAATATTATAACAGCGCCGTATGATTTTATTTTTATATACATATGTGGGACTGCTATCTCACTTGTTAAGAATAGTTGGTTCTCATGATTCAGGACCTGGTCTCTATAATAATTTCTTAATCAAGTTCAAGCCTTGAGTATCAAAGAACACCACTAAAAAGGCTTCAAACATCTCATATAGTTTGACTCTAATTAAATTGACCTAATTAATTATTGGAAAAGGTATCTAACAATATTATTAGAAAAAATCTTCTCTCTATTTATTTTACGATCAATGTCATTTCTCACTTGAACTGACATTTGTTTCGATTAATACCTTCGTTGGTTCCTACAATTTAATCGAATTTCATTTAGTTTGGTCTTGATCTCAATACTTTCAATAAATTTAGATTTTGATCCCTAACTATTTTTAATGGTGTTAACTAGAAGTTAATTTTTCGTTGAACTCAAATCAACTTTTCATGAAACTCTAAAAATCAAAGTTCACGATATGAAACCATACATGATTAAACTCAAAATTCAATTAAATTGTAAGGATCAATAATGGTATTAACTCTATTTTTTTTTTACACTGCCAATAAGTTCCACGCGTTTTCCTGTTGAAAGCTAAACATGGAATCTTAAATTATCATTGAAAGATTCTTTTGCCATATATATGTAAAACAAGATGCAAATTCTTTATGCACAATTAATCTAAATTCGTTCAGTTGGTCAATATCTTTTGATTTGAAGTGATGTAACCATTTTGGTGTTACACACACACACACACACAATAAATTAGTTGGGTACTGATAAAATAGATATTTTTGGGAGTGTGGAAGATATATATACAGAAATATCTTATGTATATGGAAAAAGCAAGACAGATATCAGTCGTATTCATAAAGGAGTCAATAGATATTGATGAGCATATGATATTTATGCCCAATGGCCTTCCCCACATATGTATGGGTGAGATATTAAAAACCACACTGTAATGCATGGGACAACAATTTAGTAGTCTAGCATCTTTCTGAGGGCACTTAAAAAAATGTTCATAAATAGATACTTTCTCGATGCTATCTTAGATTTAGAATATAGATAATTAATTTATGGGGACTGAAAAAATTAGTTATTATTTAAAAAAATGTGTTTGTTTTCTTAAGATATCTCATTGATAATTTGAATTGGAAACTAGCTAACATATAATTGATAAATCCCCTTTAGTGCGTTAATAAATAGGGATAATTTGAAAAAAAAATATAAAATTAGAAGATCAATTGGATTATATTGAGGTCTTATGTTTGCAAAATGTCATTTTTATACTATCACATTTACATCGGTTTTAATGTAGAAAGTGTGATCCAGGTAGTTTTGTAAACAAGAGGTCTATTTGGATTAACGATAAAAGTTACTTTTTCAATATGATTTATGATTTATAATGTAAATATATAAGAAGAATTTTGTTTTGACTTATATAAACGTGATTTTTTTCAACATTTTAACAAACAATGACAAGGTAGGCTGATTTTTGACTTTCTACACCGGTTGGTTGCTCAAGAAACCGAATGTAATTTACATTTATTGCACTGGTTACACTAAGACGATGATGTACGTCGATAATAACATTGGTTCATTTATAACCGGTGTAGTGTGGTAGTTTTTTTTTTTTTTACATCGAATTTCTTTTATGGTTGGTGTAATATCAATGGAAACGTATTTTTAAGAGAAAATTATTCTATTGGTCCATATATTTTGACCCAATTATGTCTCATTTCCTGAACTTCAATCCATATAGTTTTAACTTAGTTATAGCTCAATCCATGAACTTTAACTCACTGTAACTCAGTCTCTATAGTTGTAACTATTTTATGATTCAATACATATATTTTAGAAAATAAATCATATATACAATAAAAGATCATAAATTAAATTATAAAATTGTTAAAACTATAAGATTGAGTTGCACTAAATTAAAAGTTTAGGATCAAAAAATTGATTTTCCCTATTTTTTAATTAACCTTGTACTTAGGCTGGTAGACCCAACCCACCACATTGAGGCGAGTTCAGAATGGCAAATGCTAGCCCGCCCCTGCTAACCCGCGGGCCCACCTAACTCGTTTTTTAATTTTAAAATAATATATTTTATATTTTTTTATCTTTTTTCATTCAATATTTTTTTACAAAGTATGATAAATAATATCTAATTCATTAAAAAATAGTATAAAATATTTATTTTTATATCAACTTTCTATAATATTATATTTAAAATTATAACAAAATATTAATATTTATGTTTTTTGGAAATCTTTGAAAAAAGTTATTATTGACACTTTATTGGTGAGAGTGGAAAGAGAATCATATGCCTATACAATCTTATGAAAAAATAGGCAAAAAAGAGAAAAAAAAGGTTTATTTTGAAAATAATAATTTCGACGGTTGACGGACCGGCAGGCTTGACAGGTTGTTGGCTGGCTAGCCTACCCAGCCCACCAAACCATATAGGCCAGCCCACATTCCAAACACTAATTGTACTCTACCCTAAATCTCTATTCTCAATTGCTCACTAGTCTTCTACTTCCCCTTGCATGCTCTTTTTCTCTCCCTCTTACGACCGATGTTGGTGTTGTCATCAGCTTTTGTTTACTCTTCTGTTGTACCTCTCTTGCGTGTTTCCTTTGGCCCTTTAAGGTATATATTCTCTCTCTGGTGTTTTTCCTTTGGCCCTTCTCTTTTCACCTTTCTTTCACGGGGAAATTACACTCAAGCCAAAAATAAACTATCACTGTCAAATCTCATAAAATCATCAAAGTGATTAATTGGAATTGTTAAACATGAGTTTATTTTGACCTGTCAGTTATCACTAATGACAAGTCAAGGTGGCAACAATTCAAGTAAAATGCCTCAATTGATAAGGGTCACTAATAACAAATTATGGCAGGACAAATCTTGATGCCATTAATGGTAGATTATGTTACCTCAATTAACAAAGCAACGTGTCACGATTGGTATGTTGAAGAGTGGCAAGTCATGGTGTCATTAATGAGAAGTCAACATGCCTCAATTAACAAATCAATGTACCACTATAATAAATTGGGGTAAACTTATCTTTTCACAATTCCAATTAATCACATGCAAATAAGATTTTTTGTAATTATGAGATAAGATAGATAGATAGATAGATAGATAGATAGATAGATAGATAGATAGATAGATAGATAGATAGATAGATAGATAGATGGGTATATATAAAATTCAATGCAGAGGCACATCTAGCCACTTGGATATTACAGTTATGCTAGCAATTCCTACATTGTTGCCGCACACATAAGAACATAAGAGGGCAACATATACAAACTTTGGTACTTGAGTATATATGTTTGTCATTTCTTTTGAGCACACTTCTGATATGTGTCTCTACATACATACATATATACATATATATACACGCTCACTTGGATGTGCAATTAATTATGTTGCCCTTGTACACCAAGTCTGTAAAAGGGGAACATATTGGGTTTCTTTGAGATGGGGTTGATTTGAAGGAAGTGGATGCTGTAATTTTCGTTATCTCCAATCATAAACCACAGAGACCAAGAAACGGGTTGCTTGTTATAATATGTTGTTTTATCCCATCCTCCTATTAATAAGAGTGTTTTGCATTTGGATATGGAAGACGATGAATGAAGATGATCGATTAAGATGACGAACGAGGGGTGACGGAGGGAATGGGGAAGGAGGAGATGATGATGAGGTAGGTAGAAGAAGCAAGGGGGCCGCGATGTGGCATAGTGAACATATGTTTACGTTTTGAATTAAATCTGGGTTGTTTTAGTAAAATTCTGCATCTGAAATATTAAGAACATGCTATCATTTTAGAAAATCGGAATCCTAATTCCTAAGCCAACTCTTCTGTTGAGAATTGGATCTCTGTAATCTCAAACCAAAGCTGCAATCTTGCAACTATACGGCTGCATGTAATACACTGTCCTATTCTTCTGGTTGATTTGGAATTTTCTTAGATGCTTTCTAGCAAACCAAGTAGTTCTAGCGCCAATAGAATGTCATGAAGTGAGTTCAGGTTAGGTATGATTTTGACACTTCGCTGAAATAGTGGTTTATCTATTATTTTCTCTCTAATGTTTGGTTGTTGAGCAATCTTGGTGAAACAGCCAGAGTGGCTGACAATCCTACAAGTGAAGACCCATCATTCTGTTATAAAGCTTTAGCATGACCTTACTAAAGAGTCATACAAGGCGCTGACATTTTTAACGTTCCGGGTGGAATCAGGCATCACAATGCCTGATGTTCAGTCCCTTGTTAATGGTTTCTTGAATCAGCTTAAGAAAAGGTAAATTTTCTTCACTATCACTGATAGAGTTAAATGAGTAAAGTTTTGGATGCCATCATGTGAGATTGCGAGAACTAATTAATTTCTGTACTTTTGATGTGTGGTGTATTAAAATTGAAGGTTCCCATGCCACAGCAAAGCAGACAGCAGAAATTCTTCGGTCTGTGATTTCTCAACAGCGGTTGCCCCACACAAATCGGGCCGGTGCTCTGATTGATGCAGTAAGAGCTGTGGGGGAACAGCTTATTGCTGCAAATCCTGTTGGTATGCGATATATAGCTTCTTTGTAAAATTTGTTGGTGCCTTGACCACATTTTTTTATTTCAGGTGAGTATAAATTGGGTCTATTTTCTACCTGATTGCTTGTGTAAGTTGAAGCATGTCTTATAGATGCTTTGTTAGAAAATCATCATTATTTGTAGTAGGCGCAAGTTATTACTTTTGGATTGCCTCAGGTTGGTAATGGATAGTATAGTCATCATCCCTGGCATGTCCCATTAATCGACTCGAACTGTGTAGTTAACATGTGGCTGGTCCTCATTTGGTTTGTACTAACTTGTACATATTCTACATAATATACCACTAACTATCAATCAATTGAGGATAGTCAAGCTTGTGCCTTTCCCAAACTTTTTGGTAGCTGAGCCATCTTACTTGGCCCAAGGCCATGGGTTCCCAAGCCAGTTGTTCCCCTAAACCCACTTATTCCAACAACTGTTTCTGAAAGCCATAGCGTCCTTCAGCCATTTCTGTTTTGATAACTACTATCCCATTACTCAATTCCCGCAGTGATGTTTTATTGTTGTTGTTGTTAGTTAGTTTTGGATATTTGTACTCAGTTTCTTTATGCAATTTCCTCACCTTATCAGAGGTTGCCTTAACCCATCATACATGTACCGGCTCATAGCTGATTATTACCCCGCTGATGATTTGGTGGAGAAAAGACGAACTACCTCAGGGATTTGAGTTTTGACCCCTCAATTTCTCTAACGCTGCTAAGTGATTAATGATCTTATTTGGAACCACGTTTGAGAAAGCTAAATGTGCGTTCAACAGTGTTTTTACGTAAAACGAGATAATCATTTTTACACATTTACCTCGTAAATAGTAAAAACATTTTTCCATTGCGTTCTCAAACGGGCTCAATGCAACTTTTGGTTTTTGAGAGGTGGTTGTACTAGTGAAGCATTAGTGCACATTTAAGGGGTCTTCCATAGAAGATAATTCCAATTCAAATAATTAACAAAAAAAGGGTATTCTAGGGAAATTAACACACATTTATTATAAATAACTAATATAACTAATTTTCTTAATCTCTGTAAATTATTCATTTAACTCCTATTTTTAAGGATCCAAATGAGTAAAAAAAAACAAAGAAACCATTTCCCTCACTGCTCACTGATAAAAGAGGATGATCACATAGGAAAGTATTGGAAAGAGATATGCTGAGTAAAAATGCTTTCTTCTCTAGGCGGGCCCAACCAACCATGGATTGGGTATGTCTTCGCTCAAAGATTTGAGTAGTGCCGCTTGTTCTTTGTTTTTTTTTGATGGAATTTTAGGAAAGGGGTTGGGCTCACCCATAATTTAAGGGTAGGACACCTGACTCATGATCCACTAAGGTCTGTCTATACGGGCACTAAAATGAGCCAAACAAGCCCTTTAAGTCTGGCCACACAGATAGGTCAACCCAGCTTTACTAAGCTGTCGTGATGTCTCTCCAATCGCCGCAATTGGAGCTACAACAAAATGGCACTCCCCAAGATCGAACCCTCTCCTTTTTAGATGAGAGTACTAACTCAATCCCTTCACCAGTTGAACATATAGACGATGGGTAGTGCCATTTGTTCTTTGAACATGATTATCTAAACTTTTCTGCACCGTATAAAAGAAAAAAGATTTCAATAGTTTAGATTTTATTTTTTGTCAATAAATATTATTCAAGTATTAAATGATTAAAAATACGTAATAAAATATAAACTACTTTTAAATGCTAACTGGGTCAAATTTAAGTCTTGTCAAACTTAATTAGGGTTATTTTTTCAAACATTTCTTCACTAGCTTGAGACCCTATTTGTGTTTAAGCAATTAAAACCTCTATAACAAATGCCTGTTTACTTTATTTTAATCTCAATATTTGAAAATGAGGTGTGAATGTTCACTTTAGCCTTATAAATAGGGATCATTTCAAAGCACCTGTGCACACACCTATGTGGATGATAGGATACATTCTCTCCCTCAATTTCTTCTTCCTTCTTCTCCCTCTTTTCATCTTCAACTCCTTACCTTCATAACATGATATCAGCACAATGATTCTTACAAAAGTATACTTAGATTTTAACAATTTCATCTACTTTATTTTATTGTATTTTTAATTATTTCTTCTCAATCAATCTAAGACAATCTGATGCTTCATTATATGAAATTAGTTGACTCTTTTACCGATAGTTATAAACATGGGATTTCATGACTTGGGTTGGAGATTGTTGTTGGTATATCTCGTGTTAATCTTTTTTACAAGTTATTTATATTATTGTTGCCATTTTAGTATATGACCTGAAATTGGCCACAAGCCATATATATTTTTTCTATCTTGAGATTACATGGCTAGAAGTTATATAACATTCTTATTTTGATATCATATAGCTAGATGCTATATGTCTTTCCTACCTTGCCAAAAGCTATATTATGTATTTTCTTACCTTGCAGTATAACCAAAAGCTATATTCATTTAATTATTATTATACTATAGCTTTTATGTATGTATATTATTCTATTGTTAACTTCATTTATATTGTTGTTGTTTTATCTACCTATTATTTGTATTTATTTATTCATATTGTGTTATTTATTTATATTGTTACATCTATAATTATTCATTTGCTTATTTATTTATTGTAACGTTAATATTTATTTGATGTTATTGGTATATATATATTTATTTTTCTACTTCCCTGTATATATTATCATATATTTGTTCTACATTATTGAGCACTATATCAATTGGATGACATGACAGCAAATAAATAACAAAAAACTCATATCTTAATAGCATTCAAAGCAGCTTCTAAATGGAAAAAACCATGGGCAAATCAATACCGGTAACCTCTTATCTTTGACAAAAATAATTTGTAATAAAAATTGATTGATAAATAATGTCTTACAAGTAATTAAACTATAATTTAAACAGTTTTTCTTATGCTACTTTGCTAAACGTTTACCTTTCTCGCCTTCTTTTAACATTACCATATTTTGATTTATTTAAACTCACACCCCTTTGGTCTATCTTTCAATAATCATTATGTCGGGAAAACTAGATTTTCATAATGTAAGGATAACAATATTTTTTTTATTTTTGTAACAACCACAACAAAATTTATTCAAAATAGCACAATATCAATGATAATATTTTCTAATCAATGTAAACAAATTAAAGATACAATAAAAGAAAGTAAAAGAAATTGCTTTGTGGTAAATCCTATGTTTATTGAGGGTTTGTTTGGCATCACGGTGGGAAACTTATATTTTGTGGTAAAACTTAGATTTTATTCAAGTACTGACATTTTTTAGAACAATTATTTTGAAGACAAAACCTTGATTTGAAAAACAGTTTTTGAAAAAGCTATGTTCTTGTCAAATCACTCTTTCTCCTAATAAATTTTCTATTTCCTCTTTTTTTCTTTTTTCCTACTTACTTTTTTTGCATTGGAATCCGTAAAAGTTATTTTCACCATAACTTTCCAAACACATTCACATTTTTCAAAACTTAGGTTTTGTTTCGGAATCCATAAAGATTTTTCTTCTAAAATTTATTCTCTAAAAAAAATTCTCAACCGTAGTGCCAAATGAGTATTGGTAGGAATAAAAAGTCAGCAAAAACTACCTTTTTTTTAAATTAGAAGGCGAGGAATATTGTGTTGACCAGTGTTGTCCATCCCTTCTTTTGCGGTGGGACATTATTGGGTGTATTTGATGCAGGGCTCTACCGTACAGTGCACAGTGCAATAACTCCTTTTGAGACACTATTCCAATTTTTGCCCTGTTTGGCTTGGCTTCTTCCGGTAAGCAGCTTGTGTCCATAAGCCACTTCTAGGCATAAGCTGAAAATTGGAGCTTTTCTCCTCACCTGCCGCTCTTCTTCATAAATTCCAACGGCTCTCTTCTTCAACAATAAATCCCGCAAACTGTGTCTATGCTTCCATCTCCTTCAGCTTAATGTTAATTTACTTTCCTAACAGTTATTCTAACCTTCACCTAACGATCTTCTTCCGAGCTCCTCTACGATCATCAACGTCAGCTTCCTCTCTCCACCGGATGTCTCGGAACTGCAAAATCAGAGAGAGACAAAAACGTTGAGGATCGAGAATTTTGAAACTGTAAAAACAGGGGAATTGAATTAGAGATTCATTTGAGGGTGAGACCTTGTGAGAACTCGGAGATGGTTTTAGAACAGAGGATGGGGGAGGTATCGCCATTGGCGATGTGGGTAATGTCGGGTTCGATGTTGATCGCAGAAGCTAGGAGAATGAAAGCGACGGCAATATGAATGAACAAAGTCGAAGCAACAGAACGGGGCAGCAACACAGCGATGACGACGAAGAGGTATGTGAATGTGAGTCGTGCGATGAATGAAATTGCTCCAGGCGTGTAGCAACGTGAATGGAATTAGGAATTGTGGCAGCGTGTGTTTTGAAGCATCAATGAAAATATGTGGCCGCCCTCTTATGTGCGTGTTGGCTTTATATATATATATAATAACTACCAAATAATAATAATTAAACAATATAAAATAAAAATAAAATTAAATAAGATAAAACAAAAGGAAAGTAAAATAAATTGGTTTATGAGTTTGATCATTCTAGAATTTAATTTTCATGGTTTATATTTTTAATTTTGCAAATAAATCACTTATCCAAACGTTTTCCCAAACACATTCCCTTTTACAAATAAGTTGCTTATCCCACCGCTTTCCTAAACACAAATCACTTTTATAATTTGATTTATTTTCAATCTCACTTCTCCATAAATCCTTCTGCAAATAAGTTACTTATTCCACTGTGTTCTCCAACGGACCCATTACTGTGTGGCAGCAGGAGGTGGCCGATGGCATCTTTTTGTTTTGTTCTTGGGGTCTCAGGCCGTGAAAGGACCAATTAATTTTTAGTTGTTAGGTGGAATGAATCTACGTACGTTAAGTGTCACCAGGCTCAATTTTTTGAGTTTCAAGAATTAGAAAATAATAATTTTGATATAAATATTATAAAATATGAAGAAGAAATATAGATACAATGATAATGATATATTTATCAACTTTTAATTAACTTTCCCTTTTTTCCCCCTTCTGAACAAATATAGTGACATCATTTAAACATTTCGTGGATTAAAAGGGAGGTAGTGATGTACGACTCAAAAAGCTAGACACTTGAATGATTTGGTAGAGATTGTTCCCGTTTATTGAATGTAAGTTATTAGTTCCATCCTTTATGAATGTTGCCGCGTAGGGTTACCATTCAAATGAATCATACCATGGTTGGATCCGGACTAATTTAATTAATTTATAATTCCTTTGGGAGGTTTATTAAGATACGAATTACCTGGTTTCCTTGTAAGCATGAATAGTAGAAAAAGTTAATAAGATATCAATCGTTTAGATTTGATTGAAACAATCCATATTTATTTTTTTTTTAAAAATGATGATTCCTTTTTTTTTTATAATATGATCAATGAGGAATATAAAATAGGTCAACAATTGAAACTAGTATGGAAGTCACTAGGAAAAGACATGAAAGAGGATATTATAATGTTATGGAATTCATTTTTTTAAATGATGATTTCTTAAATAAAGAATTTGTTTTCTTAAGAAATAATAGTTAATATATTGTTTTTATTTTAGATTCTATAGGAGTATTTTTTTAAGAAATACAAACTTTTAAAAAATTAAATCTGAACCGTTTAAATTAAAGGGAAATTTATTCTGAGGTTCCAATTAATAAATTTATTTACGAAAAGGTCCCATGGATGAAAATATTATTCTGAAATCCCAAGCACTGGTGTTGACAACATGAGGTCCTTATATCGACAACAGCATCCGCTGGTGTTAACAACACTATATGCGATGGTAATGACAACACCATGTGATGATAATAATAACACCATGTAGTGATGTTGACAACATGAGGTCCTGCCTTAGAACCTCAGAATAAATATTTTCATCCATGGGATCTTTTTGTAAATAAGTTGTTTATTGGGATCTCAAACTAAATTTTCCAAAATTATTAAATCTATACTGTTCATACATCGTTAACTTTACCTATCAAGTAAAGTACTCACTCAGTAGTGGAAGGAGCAGAGAGGCTAGTTGGGTGGCAGAGCGCTCCCCACCTATGTATCAAAATGGGAATTGGAGATTGGGCAAGAACTGCAAATTTAATGATTGTGAGGGCCATGAGCTGCAAACTTTATTTGTCCGCCTTAATCGGAAGATATGTTATTATTGGAGACTTTATAACTATTAAATAGCTTCACACTATGCATTCACTTTCAAGTCTACGGTATATTTATGGCCTTAGCTTTCCGATCACCATCATTTGGACTTTGGAGAACCTCACTGAACAGTCGTTCAAGTAAAAATGAAAACTGTTAGCCAAAAAAAAAAAATTTGTCGAAAGGATTATACGAATCTGACATAACTTTGCAGGTTTATTATTTTCAAGAAGATCTGCATATAATACTCAGCAAATCCTATCAGTTTATTACACAGATTTCACACTGCATAAATCCTTAGAGCCCCTCCAGATTAATTCTCACACACAAACAATTTAATGTGGGCACATAATAAGATTTAATTGCAGCCAAGATGATCTCTTGGTCTTAATTAATTTCCAGCTAAATGAAAACCATTTTCTTTCAGTCCTTCACCAGATTTCTCATCACTCTCCACCTCCTTCCACTTCTTCCTCATCAGCCTCCTTCTGTGCTTCTTCTTCAGCCTCCTTCTTCTTCTTCGCCTCTTCCTGATCAGCCTTTTTCTTCGCCTCCATCTTGGCCGTTTCAAGTGCTTCAAGCAACCTCTCCAAGCAGGTCTCCTCGTCTTCCTCCATTGATTTGGGCATCAGATTCTCAGCAACATCAGCAGGAGTCATCTCCGTCTCCTGAAACAATCCCTCAATTCTTGGGTACAGATGGTGGCTCTCAACATCCAAGTAATTCCTCGCAAGCACCTTGAATGCTTCGAAGCAACAGTACGACAGCTTAATGTGCTTATCCATTCGTCCTCTCCTTATAAGAGCAGGATCAAGCTTGTCCACATAATTAGTCGTGAACACTATCACCCTCTCTCCTCCACAAGCCGACCAAATCCCATCTATAACATTCAGCAATCCCGAAAGCGTCACCTCACTCATCCCCTTCTCTTCCTCTTCGTCTAACGCCTTCTTAACCGAGTGTTTGCTGGATCCCTCCTCTTTCTCTTTCTTCCTCCTCCTCCTCCTCCTCTGGCCTGTAAGATCAAGAGAGCAGTCGATATCTTCGATAACGACGATGGACTTACTAGAAGTCTCTATCAGCAGCTTTCTGAGCTCAGCGTTCCCCTTCACAGCGGTCAGCTCAAGATCGTAGATATCGTAGTTCAAGAAATTTGCCATGGCGGCGATCATAGTCGACTTTCCTGTTCCCGGAGGACCAAACAGCAAATACCCTCGCTTCCAAGCCTTTCCGATCTTTGCATAGTACTCCTTTCCATTCTGAAACTTGACTAGGTCCTTCAAGATATCTTGCTTCATCTCGGGGTCCAACGCTAGAGTATCGAAACTCGCAGGATGCTCAAAAGCGACATGGCTCCACTTGCTGCTCTTCCAACCGTACCAGCTACTGCTGGGATTGTTGGTGTAGAGCCTCAGTGTCCTGTTTCTGGTGGCGGTGGCCTTCCCTTCGTCCAACACGTGCTTAATGTAAGAACCAGTGACGACTTCCCGGTGACGCTTGTGGAAGGTGAGCTTGTAGAAACGCTTCTCGTCGTAGTGATCAGGATAAAAGGAGGGCCGGTGGTTGTTGACATGTTGCTTGCGAGCACACCACCTGAACTTGACGCCGTGAAACTCATCGGTGATTTCTTCGTTGTCGTCCATGGTGAGAACCAGGGGGGTCTGGCTGTCCTTGACGACTTCGGCTTTGAGCCTGGAGGCTTGTTCGGAGGAGTTGGCGCTGAGATAGGTTTGGATGGCCGTGAAAGCTTCGCTGCGATTCATTCGCTCACCTTCGAACTCAGGGAATTTGATGGAGATGTAGGGAGAGACGAGGAAGGTGAGTTTTCTGGTGTAGATTCTGATGTAGGAACGAACAGGAGGAGGAAGGAGAAAATCATACATGGCGTAGAGGAACATGAAGGTGGCCGTAACTGAGCCCAATTGTCCCCACATCTTCGCCATAACCTTCATGTTCTTCATCTCTGCAGGCAGCAACAACTATAAATGTTTGCCAGTTGCTGGATATTAATTGAACCCAGACTCTGTGCTGCTATATATATATATATCTGTGTGTGTGAATGGAAGACGCAGCAGATGTGTGTGTGTGTGAACACAAGTGTGTGTGAAGGGAAGAAGCAGCATATAGTCAAAGCAGAATTGCCAAGTACTAAAGTACTGGAGCCCTTAGTCAGGCTGCTAAGGGCCCGTTTGGTAGGGTGGAAATGGGGGTGATGGAAATGGATTTGGAATTAAATTCCACCAGCTTGCATGTTTGGTTTGATGGAATTATGAATCCAGGTGGAATTCAATTCCACCAAAACACATGATTTCAATTCCACCCTCACACTGATGGAATTGATCTAATTCCATGGAGCCGAAAAATTGTGGACAAAAATACCCCACTCATGCACAGTTATTCATTGTATTCCAGCAACCACGACGCACCCCACTGGTACACACGACGGAGCAACCCAGTGACGGAGCAACCCAGCGAGTCAATGACGGTGCAACCCAGCAACAGCGCACCCACCCACGACGGTGCACCCACCCACGACGGCACCCACGACGGCAAAACCAATCGACATCGCAGCAAGCAGC
>JANTPZ010063040.1:1116-30824 GCA_025593235.1 Vachellia pachyceras | reverse complement strand
TCTGTCTTTTTCATTTTATGATCAGTACTTGTTACTTGTTGCATACTATAGAAATTTACTTCAACTCTACGTATCACTTCAGTGTGAAATTGTTCCTCTTATACTTAGTTTCAGCTTATGCCTCATGGACAAACTGACATAATTTTCAAGTATAGTCCATGTATAAAAATCACCATTTATGGTGCTTTATGTGATATAGATTCGATTGGGATGGCATGATGCTGGTACTTATAATAAGAATATTGAGGAGTGGCCTCAGAGAGGTGGAGCTAATGGTAGCCTGAGATTTGAAGTTGAGCTGAAACATGCAGCCAATGCTGGTAGTGTTATATCATATGCTGATTGTTCGGTTGACAGTAACGTTGCCTGATGAGTTTTCACTTCAGGACTTGTAAATGCATTGAATCTTCTCAAGCCAATCAAAGACAAGTACGCTGGTGTGACGTATGCAGATTTATTTCAGTTGGCTAGTGCTACTGCTGTAGAGGTTGTACTTCTTGTTATATTTCTAGTTTGATTGTGAATATCTTAAATTAATTTTAAAAAAAAATATATGTTGATCACTTCCTTGTATGTTCAGGAGGCTGGAGGCCCAAAAATCCCCATGAAGTATGGAAGAGTGGATGTCTCTGGACCTGATGAATGCCCTGAAGAAGGGAGACTTCCTGGTAAGTGGAACATATTTCTGTTGGGCATTGGGCGTTGTGCAGTGAAAAATATTTTCTCCTTTACATTACTATCCGTTGTAGGACTTGGATTGACTAAGGTTTACTATATCTTAGTCTCACCTTTATTTAACCACTTTTCCTTTTTTATATCTTGCGGTCTGTGGACCAGCTTATCATTGGAAATTTTTTGCTTAGATGCTGGTCCCCCTTCACCTGCTGACCATTTACGGCAAGTGTTCTACAGGATGGGATTAAATGACAAGGTAATTTCTATAATTTCATTTAAACTGGTATTTTAGATGTTTGTAATATGTCTGCGTTGTTGATGATCAAGTTTCTGCATGTGAAGGAAATAGTTGCATTATCTGGTGCGCACACACTGGGGAGGTCTCGACCAGAACGTAGTGGATGGGGCAAGCCTGAGACTAAGTATACGGTACATTATCAGCTTTTTTACTCCCCAAATTGAGACTAACACTGCGCCATTATTATAGGAAGACCAAATTTTCAATTGAAGTTTGATGTCCCCAAGAATTAGGGTTTTTATATAAGCTTGTGAATACAAGTCTGGGGAGTGAACAAGTGGTTTCTACTGAGCAGCAAGTAACAAAAGTCTGGACTCCTTGAGAGTGGTCAATATTTTTGAAAAAATGGTCAAAGCTTCAAACTCACTATAATGGATCTTTCTTGCCATGGAATTGCATTCTCTCTCTCTCTGTTTTTTTGGGGGGTAGTTGTAGGGTTGAAACTTGAAAGTTCTTTCATTCACACACTTTATAATAAAAATTTACTTCCATCCTAAAATCAAAATGACTCTATGAAGGCGCTTTCCAAGGATTCTTGAACTTTATATCAATTCCTGGTTGAAATAGACCTGGCCATTTAAGCTTTCAGTCACTATCAAATTATCAGTGCGTCGTCTTTAGTCTGAATTTGGGCTACTATTATGTTGTTGCATAAACGAAATGCATCTTACCATTTGAGTATATCGAATATTATGTAATTTTAGTTGAGATTTTTATCAAGTCTCCTATGCTTGAAGCTCATAAAATTGAATCATTTATGCTGCAAACTTTTTTCCCATTGTCCTTATTTTATTTGTGTTTCTGTTACCACCTTTAATTGTAAAGATCTATCTAGTTTGTGCAATCACTTCTAAAGTTTATTGTGTTCTAGCTATCTACTAATTGAAAATTTCATGTATACTTTCTCTTTGCCAACAGAAAGATGGGCCAGGAGCCCCTGGTGGGCAATCTTGGACAGCACAATGGTTGAAGTTTGATAACTCTTACTTCAAGGCCAGGAATCATTACGCTGTTGTGTTTTGATAACAATATTAGGAGCAGGAGGGGAAGGGGTTAGGGGTTAGGGGTTGATGCTTGGCTTTTGTAACTTTTTTTTAGGAAAAAGATTGTGTAATAGTTGTCAATATGTATAGGATATCAAAGAAAAAAGGGATGAGGATCTATTGGTCTTGCCAACCGATGCTGTTCTCTTTGAGGATCCATCGTTTAAGGTAAAGTTGTTTTACATTCATGGCTGACTTATGGCTACAATCTGACACTAAACTTTGATAAATACGCAGGTCTATGCTGAAAAGTATGCTGCAGATCAGGAAGCATTCTTTAAAGATTATGCTGAGGCCCATGCCAAACTCAGTAACCTTGGAGCCAAATTTGATCCTCCAGAGGTCTGTTCATGTTGTTGCTGTTTTGTGATTATTGCCTGAATAAAAAATCGATATGCTTATTTAACCAAGCAACATGGCCTATTAAGTGGCTTGCATAATTTCTGTTACCTTTATGCTACTTATGCGCTGTTTGTGCCTAGAGCAAATAACTAGACATCAGACCAAATGACCTAATAAGAGCTCCATCTGCATTTGGTCTCCAGGGCATTGTAATTGATGATGTATCTTCGAAGGCTTAACTAGCTTGAAGCAGTCAAGTTCTCGCCTGGAAAGGTTGCAATATTGCGTCACTTGTCAATTCTTAGTACTCATTTACCATTATGATTGTAGAAAAATTTTGAAGTAGTCCTCTGTGAAAGAATCAGACGGAGGAAATGATAAGTTGGCATATTCACTGCCTTTCTTTTCCTTATTCGTTGCAGGAGTAAAAGCGAGAGTTATGTTTTCCTGAGCTGACGTGTGATCTAATAATACAAGTAATGAAGCTATTTTCAAATCCTGTGATCTCCCGAGTAGAAGTCGGTAGTCTCTTCGGGAATCAAATAAAATCTGCAGTGTGCTAGTTTGAATTGCAGAGAAGCGGTGAGAGGTTATGAAGCAGAATGTTTAGGCTGAGCATGTATCCATTAGTGGAGACCCTGATAAGCTATTGGAGACAAACAATTTTCCGAATATTTGCGATGGTCATTGCTGTTTTGTCATTTTTACATCCTTAATATCTTCCCCGGGTTCTCTGAAATTGTTTTGGCATATGTCCGTGCGTATTCTAATTTTGGGCAAGTTAGCAAGTCTCTTGTGATCCCATAAATTCTGAAATTGTTTGACCACAATGGATTAACATGTAGAAAAATGACGCGTGATCATGCTAACATCTAGAACCTCTTAACTGGGGCTTTACCCTGTATTTAAAATCTTTTCGATCCTTGACTTTGTTTGTTGGGCAGAATATTCTAGCTAGGGACGCTTAAATGTATACTGAGAGTTAACCATTAAATTGAAAGTAACAAACTCGTTATTCGTTTTGGTCTCTTGGCCGGGGATGGATGACATCTCTCTGCAGAGTCACGCCAGTGTAATACATATTTTTTATATCCCTCATTCCCTTTATAACAGAGTCAATCAGGGAACCTTGATCGTTATATGCAATTTGCGAGGACATTAGCAGCTGAAGAAAATATTTGTGGCGTAGGCGTAGGGATCCGCCAAGGAAGACCGTCTATGAGCAAATTGTGGGTTAGGTAAATACGTTAACGATCAAAAGGTAAACGGATATAGTTTTGCATCATTTGAATGCTGACAGATTGAAATGGTCCACTTGAGTTATATAGAATTGGAAATGCTTAAAATAATTTGCATTCTATTCCTAGCTTCCGATTTTCTGTTGACTTTGCCCATTATTGGGTTATTTTTTCCCTTCAAAATTGATAAACGTTAAAGGAACTTTAGAGCATGTTTTTTTTTCAGCTTTAGGTAAAAAGTTGGGGCTAAGAATGGGATCTAGAAGGTAAATTGTTTTGGCCAACCAAATTACGGCCAACTGCTTCGTTTTGTTATTTAGTTTAGAAGTTAGAACCCGTTAGTATATTCAATGAACCGTTGAACTGCCTGGAGATTATCATGTCTGTCATCAGTTTACGTGAATGGTTTTGGTTAGTTGGAGAGATAATCCAGTGGAAAAGCCTTTTCTTTTCTTGGCGGTGCGAGCACCAAGAAACTAGTGTACCAGTAAGTTCAAGCATATAAGAAATTTGGATATCGAAGGATTTTAAAGATGGGAACTGAACTGCATAAGCTACGAATGAATTAAAATATATTGGTAAACCTACAATTGACGTAGAAATGAAATCGGGAAGCTAATTTCTTGCAACCATCATAATCTTTAATTGATTTCTTCCATGAACGTAAGTGGTGTCAGTCTTCTTCTGTTTCTGTGCAATATCGGATTGGACCCGTGTTTGCCGTATATCTGGGGCCTTCATTGATAACTTTTTTATTTTAAAATTTTAAGAAAAGTGTTGGGTTCACCCACGATTCAAGAGCATGACACCTAACTCATTATCCCCTGCGGATACTGGAGCAAGCCAAACAAGCTATTTGATCTAACCACACAGGTAGGTCAACCCAACTTCACTTATCCCGAAGAGCCGCTACTAGAATTACAACTAAGTGGCATTCCCCAGGATCGATCCCTCTCCCTTTAGGTGAGAGTACTAGCCCAATCCCTTCACCATTTGAACCACGGACGGTGGGTTTTCATTGATAATTTTAGTTGTGTGATATTTATTTATAATAGTGGCATTGAATACAAGTGTGATAGAATAAAGAAATTAATCAACTTATATATTTATTATTTTTCTTTAAATCAGTTATGGCTCGTTTGGTACGCTAGAATTGATTTGGTGAAAATGGATACGGATATAGAGATGGAAATGAGGATAGAAATGGAGATGGAAATGGATATAAATATAGAAAAAAAATGAGAAGTCAAAAAATCAATCCATGGAATTGAATACAATTCCATGGGTTACACCATGGAATTCATTTCTACCCATTTTGAATTCCATTTCCATTTTCATTTTCAATTCCACCCTCCAATTCGACCATACTAAATATAGGAAATGAATTCAATTTCCAATTCCACCATACCAAACATAGCATTATTCTGACTTATAAACTGACATAAGGATTTTTAAATATGTGTTAAAATTAAATAATTATTTAACTTTTTTCATCTTTATAGAAAAGTCAAATAACCCTTGTACTAGTAAGTGGAAGCGGGCAGTAAATAAAAATTGAGATGCAAGATTCGTATTGACAACGGAAGACATGGGAATGCAAGACACTTTAATAATCCATGCATTGGAAAAAACCAGCGAATAATTTGGGAAACGGGACATTCATTCACCAAAACACACATGTTTGTTTGGTTAACCCGTTTGGACAACCAAAATTCATTCCTGTGCTTACCAAGACAAAATTTCTCTCACATATTTACCTCAAAATCTGTATCCATTCTCCCAACAGACTATTCAAATAGGTCGATAACTGTTCGTGTTTGCATCATTCATGACCTATGTTGGGGTTGGGCTGCATTCTCCTAGAAATGTAGAGGGAGTTATAGGTAATTTCCGAAAGTGTACGCATTTCAACCTGCAATTTCTTTTGTATCACCAGAAAGTGCAAAGTTGGGTAAAATCAGGGATTTGTCCCCATATTGGAAGCACGTGGTCTTATCTTTGACATCTGTAGAATGCTTTTGGCTGTTTGATGAATGATGAAGATTCTCACTTTTGTCTTTGACCTCTTTCTTTGACAGTGGCAAGTGCAAAGCTCCTCACCCTTTTTCTGGCACTCACTATATCATAAAGGCTGACATGTTTGTTCAGTCTGCTTTCTTCCCAACTTATTTTAAGCAATCCCAAATCGCCTCCCAAACACGCCTTTAGTTCTTGGATTCCAATGCATATTACTAGTGGTTCTAGTTTTTGAAAATTCAAAGTCTCAAGTCTCCACCACCTTCTTTAAACATTGGAGATTTTACCAACGATGCACGTAAATCAAAATAAAATCATCTTAAAATTCGTAAAATCATTTCGGAATCCGTAATCATTTCTTCCAACGAATTCCCAAATACACACAAATGTGTACAACAAATCAATGACTTGCTTAAAAAACATTAAAACTCCAAACACTTAAATTAAAATACCATTATATCATAATAGCTACTTGGTTGCGGTGAGAGGGGAATTGACCCCTTTTGTATGGGGGCTTTTGAATTTGAATTTTTTTAATGCATAGAATGTCTATGTGATAATTACTTTCAATTAAATGTAATAATACTCGAAACTGATCTAGTCATTAGCCACATTAAAAAATGTCTATGTATCAGTAATGTATATCACACTTATACAATTAATAAAGATGAGTTGAGTCAGGGAATTGATTCATAACTCGAAAGATTGCAAGTCCAAATTCCCTTGTCGATGTAAAGATCTTGTTGATGGGTAGCCTGTAAGTGCCTTTATCAATGCTTTATGAACCAAGAGGTGTGCCCTAACTTTGACAAGCTTCTTAGACTCAATTCACCTGATTTTTTATTTTCAAAAAAAAGAAAAAAGAAAAAGGTCACACTTGTATTATTATTTTTAAAATATCATTCAACTCTGAAACATTTTATTAGACTTGTATATTGCATGGATCTGTTCATTGTTCACTTTTGGACTATAAATGAGCAAGGCTGTAATTTATTCTCACTGTGATAATAAGTAAATTAATAAGAGTGATTGGCATGTATCAACGGACAGAAGAGTGGAATGATTATTTGAATCGAAAGGAGAAGTATTAAATAAACGTGATTTTACAAATTATATGTCGTCGCTCTCACCTAACAGAATCGCTTCAGCCAACTGCATGCATTTGATTGACATGCAAAGTCTGAGTTCATGAATGAAGTGCAGATATAGTATCAACAGCACAAACTTCGTTTTCGTCAAATAATGAGTTAAGTGAAATCTCAAATTGATCTGATCCAAACGGGTACTAATAAGTTGAGATTCCGTTCCATTAATGACAGTGATACGTAGGATTGCAACAAGTAATAAATAAGCAGTAGAATTAATAATTTGTCTGTTTATTGCCCTTCCCTGTATTATCTTCCCGCTGTGATGTTTATCCTTTCCACGCTGTTATCAAAGTTACAAGTAAACAGATGATTAAAGTCAGTGGTGGATCCAGATCCGGATTCAGAGGGTGCAAACTATTTTTTTAATAGTGGGTTGAAGATAAATGTGATTTATTCTTAATATGTTTTGAAAAGAATTTGAGTAAAAATTGAGTGGGTTCAAAATTAACGAATGAGTGGGTGCAAAATAAATCACATAATACTAATATATACCTAATTTTCTGGACAACACAGGTCCGCCTATGATTAAAGTAGCTTTCGCACAGAGAGAGTGAGTGTGATTGACATAGCAGGATGATGGAGTGGGGGTATAAAATCTAATGGTAAAAAAGGTGATGCGATTTCTGTGGTTAAACGATGCCACCTTTCATAAATGGTGATCTATATTAATCTGTTTTGGTTTGATTCCCATTCATTGCGTATTAGCCATAGATTATTCCCTCTCGGTGGGCCGGAAACTTCTCTCTCATGAATTTCAGAAAGGCCTGATTCTCCACTGCAGTCTGCAGCCGACATTGAGCATCATCTCATTTTCATGTACTTGGGAGAAAGAGAGCACAACTAAGTGTTGGCATCAGTACGAGGGGAAGAATGAACTATATATCCGAATTGTGTTGAATGATGATGTCTTTAAGAGTTATTCTGATGCAACCTGCAAAAATGAAGTGTCACCCTCCAGGATTCTCTCCTACTGAAACAGGGAGAACATAACTGGTGAAAGCATGAAGGAACTCAACGAGAAGTAATGGGAGTGACAGAGAAACAACGACAGTGGAGAATATTTTCTGTGAGTCTTACGGGTGTTGATGGACACTCTATTTATAGACCGGACCAAAGGAGAAAGAGGCACATCGGAAACTCTCAACAGAAAGGATATAACCATAGGCTGATGATACCATTGCATAGTTAAATTCCGAAATGAAGTAGACTTCTTGACTCAATGAAAATAAAAAAATATTTTCGATGAGCCAAAAATATTTTCATAAAATTGTGTCTTTTAACTCGGACGCAGGGCCAAATCGCTGGATTTTAACTAGATTTTTTTATTGTTGACCCATTTTTGTACGCACGAACCCACCACTCCTTTTAGTTATCCCATGAAACAGCTTGATATATACATGGACTTGAGCTCTCATTCTCCTAAACAATATGAGATTTGTTTCATTTGACACATCTGCAAACTTTTGCAACACTAAATTCCCAACTCCTCCCCCACGTCCGTTTTTTTTTTTTTTTCAAGTAGTCATCTATCACCAGATGAGAGTTTGATTCTATTTCCGCGTCAAGTTGTTGACGATGCATGGAGGTCTGAGATCTTGATGGCTTTGAACTCCAACTTTAAGAACAAGAGGCTTTATTTTGAATTTAATGGTGTGAAATTTGAAGGTTCGAATCTGAGATGCACGCTTTCTTAGTCCGACGACCAACACGAGAAGAAACCTCGTCCATCCATTAGCCTCCCAAATATAATTACATTTGGTCCCGTCGTGTACGTGAGCCTGAGAAATAACTACTGTGCATGAATTATTTAGGAAGTGTAAGGCTAAACTTATAAGGAAGATGAAGCATTCTGTAGTCGTGTTTTCTTTTTAACGGGGAAAAGAAGGAAGGAGAGAGATGAATTAGGTTATAAGATTGAATAACAAATAAAGCACTTTGGTGATGATGGCTCCTTGTCTACTTGAGCATCAGGTCTCATTAAAGGTCTCGGGGAAGCAGGCTCGTTCCTCGCAGTGTGATATATCAAAGTTTGAGTCTCAATTGAAAGAAATGTTTACATCTAATATTTTATAGTGTTATAAATAAGATTGTCTTCAGTAAAATGGTGTATGCACCTTGATAAAAAATCACCCTCTCCCTCTCTGTGTTTTTACCCTTGGAATTGATTACGCTGCGAGCAATTTGACAAGTAAATAGTAACCATTTTCACCGGCAGGCGGCAGAATATGGATTTAAAGGGGAAAACGTAAATTTAGCACTGATTGTGTCGGCTCTTCAGTGATATTAAATAACCTGGGTTAATTCTTAAAACAGCCACCATCATTTCAGAATATAAAATTGGATTAACTTGTAAATTTGGTGTGAAAATTTCTGTTCATAAACATTTTAGGTTCAATATCACCCGAATATTTCAAAGCCCTTGTAATGTTGTCCTACCCATCAAAGCACTAATATTGACAGTTAAAAAATTGATGTTAATTAAAGTAATATTGAACCTTAAAAAATTCATGGATAACATTACTCCTTACACAGCAAATTTACACTTTAGCCTGTGAAATTTATTAAAACTTACATTTCGTTGGTGAATAATTGGTATGTTTGGATTTTGTAAATGTAATGTCATGTCACATGCTTAACTACTGTTAGAAACTGGAAATCAAACAGTTCTAATTACAGTTACTTTAAGACTAATCAGTAGCCATGTCTTTTCCCTCATAATCGATCAAGACTAAACAAAATTTTATCAACTAATCTATAAAAAAAAGAAGTTAACATAATTATCAAGAAATTATGATATTTTCCAAATCACTCGTCGTATCATTGAGAACCGGAGAGAGGTACTGCTGTTGAGTGATTGGAAATGATAAATGAGGCCTATTGTTCAATGGAGAATTCTAATTTAATTATCAGAAAAAGGGTATTTTAATTTAAATGGTGACGTGGGTCTCACTCAATAATCCCCAGCAAGGCTGCCTAATAATGGTAAGAATTGGCTGGTCGTGGGGGCAGCAATGATGAACCCTCTTGTGTTCTGCTGTCCATGTCTTTCTAAATACATTTCAGCATTCATAGATTTTGCCAGATGACTGCAGAACATTTGATAAATCTTGATATTCTATATTTAAAACTTTACTTGACGGTGGAAAGAAGAGGGCAGCTTTTAAAAATTAAGGGCTGCTAGGAGCAATTTTTCGCTTTCATTTCTCCTCCATTCGGAAAGTACTGATATACTAAGGAATTGTTTGGAGATGCAGGAGGAGGAAAGATGCAAGTGCTGGGAGATTTCTCTGGTAGCACGCGGTGGGAACAAAGCTGCAGACTTCTTGGCAGCAGAGACAATGAGAGGAATGGTACCACAAGGATGGCTGTAGAAGCCACCACCCTCTCTGATACTGATCATGGAAGAAGATAGACAGCAAGCAGAAATGGCCTTACTTGTTTTTTCTAGATAGGAATCTGAATTGTCTAGTTTTGCTTTCTAAGGACTGTGATAGGAGGTAACTATAGTATAACACTAGCGTAATTGCTGTTTTGACTTTGTTTCTGTAATGCCACAATTTGAGGATATATACAATGGAATTATTTGCTCAAAAAAAAATTCTCCTCCATTCACAGACACCATCCCTTTAATTGTTTTATTAGAAGGCGCATGCATGCATGAATTGGATGTAGTTATAAACACAATCAAACTTGCCATCTCTTACTCATAGAGTAGTTAATGGGTCTATCTGAATTAATAGTGGAAGTTGATTTTTCAACATATATGAGACGGGTTTCACCTCAACTAACGTAAACATGTTTTTGTAACGTTACATGGTAGGCATATCCAACGTTGTCGGGTGACAAAACCATTCATCGGGTGATCTCACCATTACTTTCAAAGGGTTAAAGCTGAATTATCTTTTTATAAGCAATGCCACTTACCATTGTCTTTACAGTGTGAAGTATTGCATAGCAAAGGTTATATAGCATGAAATAAACAATAATGTAGCCATGTTACGCGCCTTTGTTTGCCAATCTTCGCAGTGAATGTCATTGAACTTAAATACAAGCGGCCAATGTCAGACCCAGCCGGAGACTCTATGGGTTCAGGTACTCCGATCTAAGTACAGGTGGCAACGCTTGGGATTGCTGAACTATTCCACCCGTAACTCTTCTCATTTGTGGAGGAATCTTTCTGCAATTTGGGAAGATCTTGCTCTTGGATGTGTCTGGAGGGTTGGGGATGGTAAAACTGTGAGGTTTTGGTCTGATCATTGGATAGGTGATCTTGGACCACTCATTAATCTGTCTTTCTCCCCCATTAATGAGATTGATCTTCAAAAACCAATATGTGAATTTGTCAGTCAGGAGGGTAACTGGAAGTGGACTGAATTTCATGATAAGCTTCCCCAAGACATTTTGGAGCAGATTCGTAAATACAAGACTCCTCAAGATCATAGTGAACAGGATACTATAACTTGGAGGTTAGGCAAAAAATTCTCTTATTAAAACTGCCTATGATCTTCTCATGTAGGACCAATGGGATGGTGAAAGCAAGATTTAGAACTTAGCCTGAAGTTGGAAAGGGCCCCAGAGGATCCGGACCTTCTTGTGGCTGATTCTCAATGATAAATTGCTCACTAATGGGGAAAGGAAGAGGGGGCATATGACTGATGATGATGTGTGTGGTATTTGCGGAAGCATGCCGGAGGATGCTGATCATGTCTTGAGAGGATGTCTGATTGCTAGAGATTGCTGATCCTTGGTAGTGCCAGCGCAACTTCAAGATTTCCTTACTAGACCTTATAAAGACTGGTTACAGACTAATTTGAACCTGAAAGGAAGTAATTCTGCATGGAGCACTCTCTTTGGTATTCTATGTTGGAAACTCTAGAAAGCTATAAACCTTCAAATCTTCACAGAGGATGAGATATATGTGCCGCGTTTGGTTAATGAAGCTCTATGTTTAGTTGACCATACTCAGAAGACTCTGGCGATTGAGAACCTTGTCCAAGCTGTCTGACTTTTCTTGTAGTCTGTTGTTATTTTGTGTTCCTTTTGGTTGGTTGTGGTCTGTTCTTGCTATTGTGTTGATTCTGGTTTGGTTTTGTTTGTTTTGTTTCCTTTTGTCGTTGAGTCGCTGCTCTGTATTCTTTTTGCCTCAATAAAGCTCTTTTTCACTCAAAAAAAAAAAAAATACAAGCGGCCAATGAAGTTGGATGTATAAGCATCACCATTCGGTTTCTTTCATTATTTATTTTTTTGCTATGATGTTGGATCTTCTTATTGGAGACAAGTTTATTTAAGACACTGTTAAATATTAAATACGAGCACATATTTTAATAAGATTCAAACTTTGATTTCCACTTAATCATATATTCATTGTGCTCGTTTGAAAACGCGGTAGAGAAGTACTTTTATTTAAACCGATATAAATATGTGAAGGAAGTTATCTCCTTTTACGAAAAACACTGTTAAACATCTAAACGCTCCAACAAACAAGCTAGTTTTTTACTTGATACAGCTCCTTCACCTATTGGGCTGAAAAGCTCCCTTCCCTTACGCCTCTTTGCTTACTGCCACCACGCGACAGTTACAGTGAATAATTAAATTTATAAATTAACAAAAATTTATGATTAAAATAATATAAATTTACAAGTAAAATAATGGGGGTTTCTCATCATTCATCCTCAAAAATGAAATAGTTGTAAATATCTTTAGGAATAATTTTTTTCCCAAAAATGTAACATAGGATTCCAACCAAGTATATGTTTATTTTTACAAGGAAGTTCAAACTAAAAAGGATGCACACCCAAGAAAATGCCAAGGGCCATGGTACATCAAAACCTTGATAAAATATGGCGTCGGGGTTTGAAAATGCAAGTCGAGTGGGACCCCGTTTCGAGGAGGGGTATTTAACGTCATTTCGCTATGGCGAATAGCCACGTGGAGGGAGAATGACGGGGCTTATCGGAGTCAGTGTAGGCGTGAACGCACCCAAGCGAAGAGAATTTCAAAGAGGAAAGAGAGAGGGGAAATGCTGAGAATGGTAGTAATCATGAAAGGGTCCGTTACCGATGGCGGGTTTCGCGAGCCTTCTGCTTCTTCTGCAACTCTGCAACTCTGAGATCTAAAACCCCCCACCCAACACAATAACAAAGCGAAAAGTTACGGATCCCCCCAGCCTCACCGATCTCCATGCCAATTTCTTCTATTTTTTTATTTCATAACATCTTCTCCACCCCCTTGAAATTTAGTAATTCGCTTCCTTCTCTCTGTCTCTCTCGTAACTTGATTGGATTGGAAATGATTCCCCTTCTCTGATTATCTTCCCCGTCTCCCTTGGACGGTCATCATTCAACCCCGTCCATCTCAACGGTCTGATTTCTGTCACCCATTCCACCCGTTTCCGTGCCTATATCATTCTATAATTAATATACACCTAGAGGTTGAGAAACGCACAGTGGAGTGCTGCATATAGCAAGATACTGTAAGTGAGCCCAAACCAAGCATGTATTCATATGCTGCGCAGCGCTTGCTCCGCCTGTGTTTCTTTCCATTATTCCCCGCTTCCCATCTCTGTCAAAATCACTTTTTCCGGCTGAAGGGAACGGTTTTGGATATGGGCTTCCTCACGATGCTTTGTCGGCCTCTGCATTTGTGCGGCTGGGTATGGAGACAATGAGTGAGCGTCGCGAAGCTTTCTTCCACAACCCAGGTCGTCGTTTTGGGTCTCTTGGGTGGTTGTTGCTTCTGACATGGGCTGCGGAGCCTCCAAGGTTGACGATTTGCCTGTAGTGAGCCTCTGCAGGGAACGGAAGGAGTTCCTCAAAGCCGCATCGGAGCAACGATATGCTCTTGCTGCAGCCCACGTCGCATATTTTCAGTCCCTTAAAGACATTGGAGGCGCCCTTCGCAAATTTGTTGATGAAGAGCTTGTGATTGGTACCGGGTCTTCATCCCCTAGCTCTCCGGTTCTGACATTGCCCTCTGATGAAGGTAAAGGAAACAGGACCAAGTTGAAGGGAAAGAACCCAAATTCATCTTCTTCGACTTCGATTTCTCATTCGGCTCATGAAAATTCTCCTGGGCAAGAAGAGGTAGAGGATTCTCACTTAAATTTGTCATCTGGTTCTGATTCCGATTCCGACTTAGATTCCTCCTCTGGTCATATTCACATTGAAGATGATAGCCACATTCACATTGAGGAAAGCCCCGAGGGTGAAGAGGGAGGACCTTCTTACGCGGCTTATTCTCCTCCCCAGAATTGGAGCTATTCCGGGGTAAATACCTACGCTTACTACATGAAAAGGTCTGTGTCTCCTGGAAAGTCAGTGGTTTATGAAGAGCCTGGGAGTTATGTAGCAGCATCTGGGCAATGGCCTGATCCATCTTATGGGTACCAAGGCGCTTATGGGAATGCTGGTTTCTTTGGTTTTCAGATGGGCTCACCGCCGCGAGGAGATTATCCGTACAGTCATCGGCCAGGTCCCTCTTCCCCCTCTCCTCCTCCTCCGGCGCCACCTTCACCACCTGTAGTGTCCTCTTGGGATTTCCTCAACGTGTTTGACACTTACGACAACGGTTACCCGGGTTACTATCCGCCGAGCAGATACGGGTTTGGTTCATCTACAAGCAGTCCTGATTCGAAGGAAGTGAGGGAGAGGGAAGGAATTCCCGAGTTGGAAGATGAAACTGAGCAAGAATTGTTGAAAGACGTGGTGAAAGAGAAGAAAAAATTTAGCAACAACAAAGAACAAGTTAGAGATATGGATTTTGATGAAGGCACTTCAAAGGCTGTGCCGCTGCAAAGCAGTAGTGAGGGAAGTTCCATGACGGTACCGTTCCATGGCAGTGATAGTTCATTGTCAGCTCATGAAAGAGAAATTAAGCGCAGTCCTGATAGTGATACAATTGTTTCTAAAAGCTCTCCAGAAGAGCAGGTGAGGAAAAAGGGTGTGAGCTTTGAGGTAGACGATGCAGCTGTGACAGCGGCGGATGGTGAGTCTTCCAAGCTGAGTAGCTTAACAACTTTGTCTGCTCATGGTACGAGGGATCTTCGAGAAGTTGTTGAGGAAATCAAACATGAATTTGAGACTGCCTCTGGTTATGGAAAAGAGGTTGCATTGCTGCTTGAGGTTGGTAAATCGCCATACCGGTCTAGAGGTGCTGGATTTAAAGGTATGAACAAGATTTATATCTTTTCTGTATTCTTGCGAGGTGATGTCTTGCCCCTTTCACCTCTCATTTTGGAATGCTTTACCTCTCAAGTATATATTTGAATCTGTATTACTCTCTGTAGCTGAGATATGAACAAGCATTGAGACACTTCTCGACCTGCTTCCCTATTATAAATTTTACTTGCATTTTCGGCTTGGTTTTTCTTAGCATCAACTTGCTTATAGCTTTACTGGAATTGTCAAGAAGGTTGGAATGCAATAAATAGGTGATGGACATGGGTTTTGCGTGTTAGCTTAAACAAATTACCATATCTTGAATGAAATCCCAATATAAACATAAATCTTTGTAAAGTTTCACTATTCATATTTTATTCCATAAACTCTGCAATGTATTGGGCTCACATTTAGTCAAATAGAAGTGGGGAGAAGACGTTCACTTCATTTTATGGATCAAGTTTTTGTGAAAATGCAATGCATAAAAACTTCCTGAGGCAGACTGTGATTAAGCATGAGTTTTACAGAAAGGTGTATTTTAATTTGCTATGTTACTTATTATATGGGATAAGGTCTGATTTAGCATCCGTTATATTCCGTTAGTTCCTCTTGCAATAACCACTTTCTTCTTCCTCCTGAAACACATTATATAGAAAGAACTGATAGTCTATGGTATGATAATTTAATAATCAACTTGAATGGTTATAGCACGGATATTTTTTTCATTGGTACCCTTAGTGTTTATAATTCATTGGCCCAGCCTTGTAAATTTTGTTTTGTTTTGTTTTTTCATTTTCCTTGGGAAGGGTGAGGGCGTCATTTATCTTGTCTGCTTTCAAAACTTCATAATCCAAGTTAGGAAAACTAGCTACAAGTCATGAAAATGGTGTATAATGTATTTACTAATGTAATGTTCTTTGTGGTTTTGTACAGTTATCTTTTCCAAGATCTTTTATATGATAGTACCTTCAAAGTTACCCTCACATCCTCCATCTAGACCATCAATACACTTATCTTCTAAGGCAATGCAATTGGCCAAAGATTTTTACGAGGAACCTGGGAAAGATTTCAAAACAGCTCCTGGAAACCTTTCATCTACATTGGAGAAACTTTATGCATGGGAAAAGAAATTATATAAGGAAGTAAAGGTATGATTTAGTATTGATATTATTTTCAAATTTTTTATTCTTTAGCTGGTTCAAGAAATTGTCCTTTCTCAGAGCCACTAATTTCTGTCTGTATTGATTTGCTAAATCTATGTAAGAACTTTGGATAAAAGTCTTCAATATACTCCTATGCTATAATTCCCTCTTTGTACTTGTGTGGTATTGGAAAGAATATGAAAGACATGATCTAATTCCAATTGACCAAAAGATGAAATTCTACTTTTGTCGAATTCAATTTGTTCTTAAAATTTCATATTATTTTAACTGGTCTCAGGATGAGGAGAGGTTACGGGTTGATTATGAAAAACAGTGCAAGAGACTGAAAATATTGGATGATCAAGGAGCTGAATCCAGTAAAATTGATGCAGCTGAGGCATCAATTAGAAAATTGCATACAAAAATCAATATTTGTATCAGAAGTGTTGATGCTATGTCGAGTAGGATACATAAATTGAGGGATGAAGAATTGCAGCCTCAACTTTCAGAGTTGATTCAAGGGTATCAAATTACTTCATTTATTGGCCATGCCAATGCCTATGTTTATCTATATGTGCTTGGTAATGTTTTTCTATTTCCAATATTAAAATAAGACTGAGGTCAATTTGTGTGGTTGCATCATGCCTTTTGATATTAGATTGAAATGCATAATATGTTTTCAAATTTTAGTTTGACATCATAGTTGACCTTCATTTAAATTTGAGGTCTAACAATTTGGATGAGATTGCTGGTGAAGAGTTTTAATTTTTCAAATTTATGTTCCTGACCTCAAATATTTGGGATTTATATTTTATCCTTGTATTATGATGCATGCATCTTGTGTTCGATCTATTAGAATTTGATTTGATGGTTATATCTCATCAACGGGGAAGTGATTGAGTTCTCATTGACTGTATCTACATCATTGTCCTTTACAAATTGGTATGGAAAAATTACTAGTTTTCTGCTTACAAATATTTGCAATGTATTTTTCTTAGGTTGGTCATCAGATTTGAGCATTTTACTATAGTAAGAAGCCTGTGATTGAAATGTTTTTCTCTTGTGTTATTCTCTATATGATGAATAAGCGTATTTGGTGGGCAGGTTGATTAGAATGTGGAAATTCATGCTCAAGTGCCACCAAAAACAGTTCCAAGCAATCATGGAAAGTAAAACCCGGTCTATCAAGATGAACACTGCTTCGCAAAGAGATGCAAGTCTGAAGGCTACCATAGAACTTGAAATGGAGCTCCTTAATTGGTGCAGCCAATTCAACAATTGGGTTAAGACTCAAAAATCCTATGTTCAGAACTTAAATGAATGGCTCATGCGGTGCCTTCTTCAGGAACCTGAAGAAACCGCTGATGGTACTGCTCCTTTCTCTCCTAGTCGAATTGGCGCTCCACCAGTTTTCATTATTTGCAATGATTGGTGTCAAGCAATGACTAGAATTTCAGAAAAAGGTGTGGCTGATGCGATGAGCGATTTTGCTCAGAAACTGCATGAACTTTGGGAAAGGCAAGATGAGGAGCAACGCCAAAGGATCAAGGCAGAGTACCTTACAAAAGACTTCGAGAAGCAGCTTAGAACCTTGCGCATGAATATGGGAGGATCACTGCATGAACATGAAAAAGTTCCGGAAAAAACTGCAGTGTCACAGGCTCCCTCTGACAGTGGTGTTTCACCGCTAGATGATCTAAGAGTTGATTTAGATTCTATAAGAATGAGATTGCATGAAGAGAGGGCTAGACATAAAGAGGCTATTAAGCTGGTTCATCATGCAGCTTCTGACAGTCTAACAACAGGTTTGGTTCCTATTTTCAAGACATTAGAAAATTTTACTTCAGAAGTGGTAGTGGTCCATGAGCAAGTCAGACTTCAAAACACTGATAACTCAGAAAACCTTGCAAATTGATGGTACCTGAACATCATGGGAGATTTAGAGAGAAAGGGGATGATACCTGAACATTCTACACCTAATGACAAATTTTGCAGCTAGATTTATTTTCCTTAGATAGGTCGTCTTGAAATGCCTTCGGTAGGTTTTTTGCTTGGAACAAGTTTCTGCAGTGAGGTTTTGGTGTCCAATCATGTTGAATTCTTATTTTCCTGTAGCACCCGTTCAGTAGTTTTTTTGGGGGGGGGGGGGGGCTGTACAGTAAAAATCATTATATTTATTGGTTGTAGTGATACTGTATATGATGTCTGCCTATGGTTGGAATAGGATCAGGACAGAGATCTTAGAAGGGTTTTAACAATGATTATAGCGAGTTAAAATATGAAGGCTATGTTATATTTTCCTGCATTCCTTGATGTCGCCCGGTTCTTCCAATTCTTGAGAAGTCGAGATGCTGTATTGAAGTTGATTTGGTGCTCACTGATTTTCGTGTGCTTAGGAAGGTTATCACGCCTTTGATACGATGATGGGAGGATGAAATTGAAATTCTATTCCATGATATATGCATATTTGGGATAATGGGATTATAATTTCATGGAATTCAATTTCACAAAAACCCATGGAATTCAATTCCATACCCAAGTGCATAGAATTCATTTGGGTTCCATGAAGCTCAAATTTTTTGAAACAAAACATCCTCCTTTTATGTAAAATAATATTTTTTTTACATTTTTAAAAAAATAACATTCATAAAAAGAAGACATAGATTTCATCTTAATTTCTATGACATACCAAATATAATTTTAAAACCCATATCTATTTTTATTTCCATCTCTATCAAAATCAACTCCATTATACCAAACGGTCATTAATGGATGCTCTGATTTTTTGCATGTAATCAACATCCCGGAGAAAAAAGATAAAGTAAAAAAGGACCCATTACCTATTTCATCTGAAGGAAACGCACCAGGAAGTATAATTCCTTTTCCGGAGAAGAAATTGCAAGAAAATTGGGAGAGGGTGGGAGAAGTAGGTGATCGCTGCCAATCAATCAAATCTTCTGAATTCATTTCGGCCCATTTTACAGTCTCTTACTAGTCTAATTCATTATGGACCGAAATAAAACAACAGTGTCGCTGCTTCAGCCCAACCTGCTCAACTCCGCTCCATATTCATTCTGGCAAATTCGCAGGCCGACCCGTTGGTTTGTAACATAAGGCCCAGTCTGACGTAAAGTTGAAGAAGCACGTAACTCAAGAAAAAACTCCTTTCACATATTTATCTGATAGATTATAAATCACAATGTAAAAATAACTATGTTTCACATTCACTTTGTTTTCACTGTGCATCTCTAGTTCAAGAATAGTACCAACCAAAAAATTTGGTCAAATGGAGGAAGTTGGTCTATCATAATATAGTAAATAAGGTTTGAACTTTATCCACGTTTAGTGTACGATAATATTTTAAACTAGATTTGAATTCTTTTTGAGATAGTATCCATATTTTGTTTATGATGATGCTTTGAAGATGATTAAGCTTATTATAGGAGAATACTGCTTAGCAGAAAAAAAACCAAGACTGATTTTTTAAAAAAAATGAATAGTTCTTTGCATAATTGTAACCTAATTGACAGTGATTTTTCTCCTCATTGGCTGATCTCTTTCTTTTTTTACGACGATTCACTGCTTCTTTCCCATGTCTCTGTTTTTTCTCAACTTATTTCCTATCTCAATACTCAATAGGTGTTTGGGATGTGATACGGAAAATTCATCTAAAGTCAATGACGTGTACATGCAAGAAAATATGTATGTTTACTGCCTACCAATGTCCAGTCAGCCGGGAAATTTTCCTCCCCAACTATGCACGCAATCTAAAATAAAAGATCTTAAAATTTTTAAAAAAATATGTTAAAATTCATAAAAAAAATTCAAAATTTATGAATTTTTTCAGAATCTATAAATTCCTTTCTTCCAATAAATTTTCAAACACACATAGTCACGCATGTCAGCCACAATAGGAACCCTTGGTGGTAGGATCTTAATCCGCACAGTTAGATAATGGGTATGTTTGGTAAAGCGGTGGAGAAGTACTTTTACCATTTACGAGGTAAATGTGTGAAGGGGATTATCTCGTTTTACGGAAAAACACTGTTGAACGTGATTTTGAAGTATTGAGAAGCTTTCCCAAAACACCACCAATGATATCCGATGACAAGTCACCTAATTCATTGTGATTCTCCATGTTAATCTTCATCCCCCGTCATCAAATGAATTAAAGCCAAACCTCATCAAATACAGAAAAAGACGTCAACCGAGAAAATCAATTTATTAATCATTAGAAAAATAAAAATTTAAGTAAAACCCTAACAAATAAACAAAATGGGAGGACCTGCTCTCTGTTTTTTTTTTTTGCAGAAGGGGCAAAATATTAAAAGAAAAATGGGAGGAAATTTACGTAAGTTGGGATAAATATACAAAGGAGATTATCTCATAGGGGTTTTTAATTTTTTCAAACGTGTTTCTAAATAAGGCTTATTGTACCTATTTGGGAGAGTGTTTGGGCTTCCCAAATATACAATTAAAAGTATTTTTCAGTAAATCTAGATAATCTCTTTCATATATTTACATCCTAATCCCTTAAAACAATTAGCCACCGTTTTCCAATATATGACCTGTCACTGAGGGAATGGGGCGAGACCGCGAGAGTGTGCAAACAGCCCAAGGAAGGAAAACCCACGAGTGTGACGAGACTCCTCGAATCACGGGGTGCCACGTATGACGGTTTGCTCATGTGGTGCATGCGCATTCGCCCTCCGCCCTACCCGGTACCATCCACCGCAGCCGCAGCCCATGGGTCCAAAATATCTGAGTGGCTCACGTGCCCCGGCGCTGTTTGTCTCGTTCTCTCCCCAAAACCACTGCACTGCCGTGCTCTCCTTTTAAAACCCAACAGTACCAGGCGTCTTCCTGAAATCCACACGGAACAAAGCCTTTCAATTAAGTCTTATGACAATGGCGGATAGGGTTTCTGACTGCTTCCTTTTCGCATTGGTTCTTTCATTCCTAGTATCTTTGCCTATTCATATCTGTGCCGACGATGCAGAAGGCAAAGAATTCGTGTTCACCTTGGATCACTCCAATTTCTCTGATACTGTCAGCAAGCACAATTTCATCGTGGTCGAATTCTACGCACCCTGGTACAGATAGACGTTTACCCTTTGCTCTTCATTTTGATATGTCATAGTTACAAGATCTGTCTCGTTTTGCATCACATCTTCGAGAGTTTTATAGTTTTGTCTGATTTTCGTACCTGAGTATGATTTACAGCTTTTTGCCTCATGGTTCTGATTTTAATTATCAAATTAGTGAAATATTGGGTCAATTTTTCTGATATTGGTTTTAGGCTTTTAGCGGATGATTGTGACTACTTCTTTCTAGGGAGAGATAACTCTGCACCGGGTAAGTGGAGGGTCCTAATCTCGAAATCCATTCTCTTAGAGAACTTAAAAGTGACAGCAAATTTTTATACTGAATATATTGTAGTGCCCTACCTTCTGAGAACAGTCGGACAGACTTTTCGCACTTGGCGATCCAATCATATTTTCACGGTTATTTTTTTTAAAAAATTAGCATGCGTTTTCATAGCCCATAAATAAAACAGTATGCATTTTCATTCTTTTCTTTTCATCTTTTTAGGTGTGGCCACTGTAAGAAGCTTGCACCAGAGGTAATATTATCTCCTTTTCTTCAGATATTGCGTCAAGTTAGATCATGCAAATACTGATTTCCTTTCATGTTTTGATCATGCAGTATGAGAAAGCTGCTTCCATCCTAAGTAGTCATGATCCTCCGGTTGTATTGGCTAAAGTCGACGCCAACGAAGAAAAAAACAGAGATCTTGCAACGCAATTTGATGTTAAGGGATTCCCAACAATTAAGATTTTGAGGAACGGGGGAAAGGATATTCAAGAATACAAAGGTCCTCGGGAATCAGATGGCATTGTTGAATATCTAAAGAAACAAAGTGGTCCTGCATCAAGCGAAATTAAGTCTGCTGATGATGCAACTTCTTTTGTTGGAGAAAATAAAGTTGTTATTGTAAGTGGTGTATCATTACGATTATTTGACGCCTTTGTTTATTATTGACTTTAAGCTGACATGCAAAGTTGCTTCCTTATGATAACAGGTTGGGATTTTCCCAAAATTTTCTGGGGAGGAGTTTGAGAACTTCACAGCTTTAGCAGAGAAATTGCGGGCTGACTATGACTTTGCTCACACCTTGGATGCTAAATACCTTCCTCGTGGAGAATCATCTGTAAATGGGCCCGTAGTTAGATTATTCAAACCTTTTGACGAGCTTTTTGTTGATTTCCAGGTATTGCTCTGAACTTAGATTGTTTCAACTCTATCTAATGTGGTATTGTGAATAATTGGCGTGGCATTTTTATGACTGTAGTATTTCCATGTGGAAGTTCTCGAGAAGTTTGTTGAAGAAACCAGCATCCCTGTTGTGACGGTCTTTAACAATGAGCCAAGCAACCACCCTTACGTCATAAAATTCTTTAATAGTCCAAATGCTAAGGTAACATACTATCCAAGGTGATCTCTGCATTTTCAACGATGCTAGAGGATGCATCATATTGTAGCAATGGATTTGATTAATCTGTCACCTTAAGTTTTATCTTCTATGAATTCTCCCTTCATCATTTTGCAAAATCAGTGTATTATGTTCTATTATCCGTACTTATTCACCACATTATATTTTACCTTTCGTTTTCTTTTTTGGGTTTGCCTTCCCCATCTTTTACCCCCTTTGAGTTCCTGGTAATTTGAGACTCAGATAAGATTGTGTTATAAAATTGTAGGCCATGCTCTTTGTCAACTTCACATCTGAAGCTGCTGATTCTCTTAAATCAAAATACCGTGAAGCTGCTGAGCAATATAGACAAGATGGAATAAGCTTTCTGGTGGGAGATGTTGAGGCTAGTAAAGGTGCCTTCCAGGTTGGTACCCGATTATTTACATTCTATCTTATTGTTCGCTCAATATCAATTTCTGACGCAATGAATGTGGTTGGTCATTGCAGTATTTTGGACTTAAGGAAGACCAAGTGCCTCTAATTATGATACAGCACAATGACGGAAAGAAGTTTTTGAAACCAAATGTGGAGCCTGACCACGTTTCTGCTTGGTTGAAGGATTACAAGGTTATTAATTTATCTATTTATCTCCTTTCCATCTTAGTAACTTCGTGGTTGTTTTAATATGTAGTTTTAATTAATACTTCATTGAACGCATCTTTCTCTGGACTTTTATTTCAGGATGGTAAGGTCCAACTATATAAGAAGTCCGAACCAGTTCCTGAGGTTAACGAAACTGAGCCTGTTAAAGTGGTTGTAGCTGACACTCTTGATGATATCGTTTTCAACTCACAGAAGAATGGTATACTTTTTTGCTCCAAGTTTTTAAAAAGCTGTATCGTCATCATCTAATAGGTTTCTCTTCTCTCTATCGAATACATCATTACCAAAGAAAAATATTAAATAATGTCTTACATAATTCCTCTATACTTTGAATTCTGGTATGCCAAATCCTGGGGTCGAAATATTTTGAATTATATGCTTTGATTTTACTGCTAAAATCCTTGACTTTGTGGTGCTGGAATCTTCTTGTCATCAGCTATTGCCCCTGTATATTTATTTGTTAACTAAAACTTGGTATTGGACCAAATAAAAAAAAACGCCTTCAAGAGGCTACCAACAATGCCGCAAATTTGAACACCAGTGAGTAAATAAATCGCTGATAGGCTGCTTTTAAAAAAAGGCCTAGTCAAAGCATGCTCGTCTCCCATAATGTGCCTGAATTTTTGTTTTGTCCTACTACTACTATTATTATTATACTGCTGGTTGGTCTACTGATCATGCTTCTTATTTTCTTTGGGACTCATTTGGGGAAGATGTCTTAAATTTATGCATGCCAGTTTATTTTTGTTACTGATTAGTTTGCAGTGTTCTTCATTTATGATTCATCCAAGCTGTCATTTCTTTTACTTTCAGCTTAGTAGTTGTTGGATCTCATTTGAGAGACTAATTTTGACATTTACTTTGCAGTTTTGTTGGAATTTTATGCACCTTGGTGTGGACATTGCAAAAAGTTGGCTCCCATATTAGATGAAGTTGCAGTGTCATTTCAAAATGATGCTGATGTTATTGTTGCAAAACTGGTAAGATACTCACCTTTTTCAGGCCTTAGTCTCCTCTATCGTCAGTGCTATATTTTCTTTGTTTTTAGGGTGAAAAGTTGTATTTTTTTTTAAAAGAAACCAAAGCTTACTAAAATTGTAAAACATTTAGACCTAAACTCCCATTCTCATTTCACCCAAGATGGGGGGGAGGTTGTTCTCATTTAAAGTTGGTGTGTTCTGCTTTTACTCAAAAAGTGAGGGGTTTGCATTGTAAATTCGATGTCCTTTATTTTGTAATTAGACCTTAATTGAGGGAGGTAGAATGTATTCTCCCCTGTTTCTATCAGCATTTTTAACAAATTGTGTTAGCAGCGTAATAATGGCTAATCTGAAAACGATTGTTTCTAAGATAACAAGATAGCAGTGATGAGGACTGTCTCAGAATTCAAAGAAATGCGCTTGTATGCATTTATCAATGTTATTTATTGTTTGTTTAACTTATTTCTGTGAACTCCAGGATGCCACTGCAAATGACATACCAAGTGAGACTTTTGATGTGCAAGGTTATCCAACTTTGTACTTCAGGTCAGCCAGTGGAAAGATATCACAGTATGATGGCAATAGGACCAAGGAAGACATCATAGATTTCATTGAGAAGAACCGCGATAAATCGGACAAGCCCGCTCCGCAAGAGGCACAAACAAAAGATGAGCAAGCAAAAGATGAGCTTTAAAATGGTAAGATATCTGTACCTAAGAACTCTTGGACATGGTTTTCTCTGACAATGCTTGTGGCTGAAGACGTGAGTGCCTGTGCACTCCTGCAAGATAAGTTATTTGGAAGCATTCATAATATAATGTGGATGTCCCCGCTTTGCAGGATAGCAGCAGTTATTATCTCGGAGAGAATGGAGGAAATGTCAGTCGCATTTACGGCTTTCAATGTCCTTGTAGCTTTGCAATAAACGTGTTAGTGAAACCTGGTGCCAATCCCTATTTGCCCACCGTAAATCTTGTCGGTTTTCTGTGATCAAACATGTTTTGGTGAAAAGCGGGAGAATTTTTGGGGATAGATGGGAATATCTGTGGGCAGTGTAGTTTTAAACTTAATAAAATTTATGGCTTCTGTAATTTTTACCCGAATTAAGTTATTATGTGGTTATATCGTTTGAGTTTGCTGCGTCTTCGGATGTCCTAAAGAATGTTCTTGTCAGTATCTTATCAGTCATCAGTAACTGGACCATAGAATTTCTTAAGTTAGGTAAATTTTCCGTTAATTTAATATGAACACCCAATGTAGTTTCCATTTGTGCCATTGTTACATATGTACTTGAAGCTGTCTATCGTACGGGTTGAGGACGGCTCGGCTCTTGCGTTGAATCCTTGACGGTTCATTCATTAAGCAACAGATTTGTTCATAACCTGAGCTGATAGTGACGATTGAAGCAGTAAATTGTCGGAAGTGGTGGAGACGATTTGATTGTTTTGAGGACTCCATATTTATTATTGGAATTGCAGTGGAGAAAAAACGAAACCAATTCCTTTGGGTCCGTTGAGGGTGAAGCTAAATTTTTTATTTTAAAATACATTTTTAAAATAAAACGTGGATGAGTTGATTTTTAACATTTTCAAAATAGATTTTATCCAAATTTAAAAACTACAAAAAAAAAGTTGTAATTTTGATTTTCTAATCAACAAACGTAGTTGCTTGTTACGCCTCCATTGCTTACCCTACCTCACCGTCTTCGTTTTCTCTAATCATTAAACATTCCCTTCTTGTTTCACAGCTTTGGTGACTTCTACCTTGCCGCCTCCATTTTCTGTTCTTCTCGTGCTCTGTCGACGTTGCTTCTTTGTCGATGTTTGGATAGGGTATGTTGCCTCCATTCCCTACCGTTAGGGTTGGGGGCCCAACCCGCCAACCATTGACAGGTTGCCAACCTACCAGGTGGTGGGTTGGTTCCAGCCCGAGGCCCACCTACCCGCTACCTATATTTTTCTAAATTTTTTATTTTAAAAATAATATATTATATGTTTTTCTTACCTTTTTTATCTCAATATTTTTTAAATTATGATAAATAATACTTAATACATTAAAAAATAGTAGTGAATATTTTATTTTTCATATTAATTTAATACATTAAAAAATAATATAGATTGTAATTGCCACCTGAGGGATATGTTTGCATGAGCAAATGTTGGAGGAATGGGCACGAGAAAAGCTTATTTGTGACCATCGTGACCAGTGGCGAAGCCACTTGATATTGAGGGTGGACAATTGTCCCCACTCAATTTTTTGTTTACATGTAAATAACTATTAGATTTTCATTATACTCCCATTGAATTTTAAAATTTGAACCCACTCAAATTATCTATACTGACAAATTTGTTGTCACTGAAAAATAAAAAACCTACCTCCACTACTCTAGGGTCATGGCTCCGCCAGTGATCGTGGCATGATGTGCTATGGGAGTGTGGTTATGACTTATGAGCCATTGGGAATCAATGATGATAAAGTTTATAATAAGTCGAATTTATGAAGTGTAATTTTTTTAAAATAATAGATGTGGTGGAGCCGTTGCGGGTTTCGTCCCCCCCCCCCAACCAAAAAAAAAGGCTTCACGCCGGGCCGGATCTATGGATTATTTCAACCTACGTCTGGTCGGAATGATACGGCATCCCCCAGTCTAACATCACTAGAACAGTGTCGTGTAACTCTGGGCCCCATCAAATTAGTTTCCGATATGCAGATTGGAGGCCATATGGATCAAGTGCTTTGTCCGGCTTAACGTTGCTTATAGTCCCTGCCGGCTCTTATGAAACAACCCTATGCACCGATATGCATATGGATTCAATAGCTTTGATATTACACACTAAGCAATATATATATATATATATCACTAGCTAGGCGCTGGGAAAATGAACGAAACTCTCCAAGTGAGAACCATTAATTAGGATCAAAAGTCAAAACCATAACCATGAACTAGATATATATGTGGGTGAGCGATATATATATATATATATATATATATAGTCACGAGTTTACACGACCGTCAAGCCTTTGAATTTGGGTCTGGATCTGTGAGGAGGTTGAGGAGACATGGCCTTCCTTTTGGTGATACAAGTGTTGGTATTACTGTTGAGATTGCAGTCATTATTGTTGGTTGCTACTTCACCGTTACCAGATTCTTGTTCGCTTGATGAATTATTGTTGTTGTTATTATTGTTATTGTTATAGTTATCGACGGACTTCACAAGGTACGGCTGAAGCTTCTTCAGGTCTGATAACTTCAGTGGCTTCAGTAGAAACTCCTCCGCTCCTCCTTCCAAGCACCTATACACGCACATATCCACACAAATCGATATTCTTGCTTTTTTGGTTAAAATTCGACATCTTACCCAGAACCTTCTTTAATAGGTTTGTTTCTGCCTCTCCTCCTTCTTTCTGATATCGGAAGCCAAAAGAAAGAGGGAAAAGAAAACTCACATGCTGATTCTGGACGGTACATTCTCTGACGACATGATCACCACTGGAACGTGTTTCCAAGAAGATCCCTGCAGCTACACATAAGCGATGTCAACTTTTTCATCTTTTAAAAAAGCAAGAAATTGAAATTGACTTTATTTTGGCTTTTCTTTTCTTGATATGTTTCTCTATCAAGAGTTCACTGAACCTGCAGCATAGGAACAAACCCTTGGGGAAGGGAATGTCGAGCATGTTTTCAGCGTGGTTGTTCATCGTAAGATTTGCACTTATATTATAATAATATGAACAGATTTGTTTTTTTAAAAGAAAACAGAGAGTGGAGAAAGGAAAAAAAAAGACGGAATTTAGGGGGAGATGTCGGGAAATAATGAGGAATTGACCTTGACTCGTTTAAGCAAATCATAGCCACTCATCCCTGGCATGCAGTAGTCAGTCATGATCAAGTTCACTTTCATTGCCTGCAATTCAAAACAACAGTTATTGTTACTAATTCAGGTTATAAAAAGCAAAGAGACGACTGATGGGCTAGCTAGCTAGCTTGCTTGCAAAAGAGACCATCCCTACTGAATTTATATTATCGCTTCTGTCAAATGCTGAATCAAAGATTACACATAACAGACTAAAGAAAATATTAACCTACTCACAGTGCCGTAACGTAGAACCCTCACAAAAGCATTCTGTCGCAAATGGTTTTTCTACCACCAAGTAATTAATTATGCTCCACATTTCTCTAAAGCATTCATCATCCTATCACTTGCGTAGAGTTCATGCATTTCAGGGTTATGATTTTTCATTAGATTCACTTAATTTAACTTTTTGGATGTATAGCCAGAAGAATTCTAGTTCTGATGTATGGTTCATATATATATATATATGATTAGTAATTTGAATTCTGCAATATTGTTAATAAATAATTATATATTCTCATGGTTCTATGCATCTGTAACTATTATGTTTTGAAAAGTAATTAATTCTCATCTAAAATTGAATCAGTTGAGTATTCTTTTCAAAGAAGGAAAACAAGAGGCATGCTGCAATCATATTTCTACTATTTGTGATAAAAAGGGGCAAAATAAAAGAAAATGCGGTATAAAAATTGAATCAGAATGAAGCATGAAATTAAGGATAAACAGGGATTTTCTCACAATTAAAATATTGGATCCGTTTGGTAAAGGTGTGGAGAAGTACTTTTACCATGTGTGAAGGAGATTATCTCGTTTTACGAAAAAACACTGTTGAATGGGCTTTTGGGATATTGAAAAGCTTTCCCAAACAACCCATTATCTTAACAGCAGAAGATGCGGAGACTGGAATCCAATACATGGACCGAAAAATGCAGTCAAGAAACTAGAGCACACGGAGAACGAGAAAAACCAGGAGGATATGAGAAAGAAGATGATTAATTAATTACCTCTTGTTTGGGCGACTGAGGAGAAGAAATAGGTGATGATTCTGAAGAAGTTGAATAAGCATTGTCAATATCATCGAGAAGACCAAGATATTTCAATGCCTTGTCGCCGGAGTCCACACTTGTCACTGCGTATAATTTTTGGAAACGAAATAAACAAATAAAATCCCTGGACACCTCATAAATTAAAAACAGCTTCAGATTGCAGAAGGAGAAATCGAAATTAAGGTTCACAATAGAGGGAGGGTAGCTATGGAGAAGGTAAGGTACCTTTGCAGGAAGAAACCTGAAGGAGCTTCTCAAGAAGTTTCCGGTCGATAAGACTGTCGTCGACGGCTAAGACATGGAAATGGTGCAGGTCTTCTTCCTTCTGCAGTTCAACACTCTCCTCAACATCCAATTTCGCCTCCATCTTCATCGTCAGAGTTAAGGAGTTCTCCGTCATAGTCGCCACTCTCTGCGTCTGCATGTACACACACACACAAATGCGGCTGTGAAGGAGGCTGTTAATGAGTAGGAAGGAAGGTGGGGTGCATGAAATGGGAGGAAATGTGAAGGCACAGTGTGGTGTTTGTGTTGGGAACCGGTTTCGGTCCCTATCCCTTGGATAGGGACCCCGTCCCCATCTCAATAATAATTATTATTATATATTATATATATTACTAATAATCAATATA
>JANTPZ010062877.1:0-16764 GCA_025593235.1 Vachellia pachyceras | reverse complement strand
AGAAGTATAAAAGATTTCAAGTCGGACATGAATGAGTTGCTATAAGCCCTCTAGTATTTCTCTTCTCAATTAAACTTGATTCATTACCACTGGACTATAGATCGGAGGCCTTTAGTTTTCTAGGCCTTTTAGACTGAGCAGGTGATGATGGAGCTTCTGATGTCCTGCCAGGAGCCTATATGGGAAAAAAAACAGATGCAAGTATCAACAATACCACAACATGCAAATGATCCAGAAAGGAGAAAAAATTATTACAAAACAAGCAAGAAAAAAAAGACTGCACCTTGCGTTTCTGGTCCCTTTTACCAACCCTCTCACCTGAAATCACAGTTATAAGCATGGCTTCAACATGTATCTAAAGCTCTCAATCTTTTTTAAGAAAAAAAGAAGGTAGTAGGTGGCCCAAAATTAATACATTACCTCCAAAACTCATAGAATCTGGAATAAATGTCCTATCCTGATCCCCCAACATGATTTAAACAATGTCAATACATTCGCTATCACAAATTCTAGGTTTGCAAATAGAATTGTGTGCTTGGACAACCACAACCAATATAATGAAACAAATGGGAGAAGGGACACCCCAAAAAAACTAGTTTCCCAACCTTCGGTGTGCCAGGTGTTTCAGTGTATGAACCATCACGACCTTCTGCCTCCTTATACTGCAGCTGAAAAGCAGGTCAAAAGCAATTAAATGAAATAAATAAAAATAATAATTTAGATAAAGGAAGACTTTGCTGACATTTCTGATTAAAATTTCAAATGAAAAAGCATTTTCAACCCTTTTGGCATTCTAAGATGAGAAATCTTATCTGCATCTAATTATAAAGAGATCATAACGGCTAATCACCCTTCTATGTGCAGTAACAAATACCTGTTTCTGAAGATTGAGCAGGGTTAGTATTTCTTTCCTTAATTCAAGATGTTCAGCGCAAACAGCTTTGGTTGGAACCCTTGGTTTTAAATTAACCTGAAATCAAGGACAAAGTTACAAAAGTAATGTCTAAGAAAATAAACGAGTATGTTCTGCACTTCACTACCAACAGCAAAAACCACTAATTTTAAGATGGTATTACTAAGTTTATCATGAAAATTCACTTCAGTGTAATCTGGCTAACTTGCAAGATTCATAAAATCAGGTCTGAACAAAAATGGCAAGTGGCATTTTCATGACTGCATAAGTGATAAAATATATTTAACTGTACTTTATTCAGGGATTGTAACAAACCCCAAGTTCTTGCAGCGTTTGTTCCACCCGTTTGATGGTCCGTAGTCCAGCAGAGGAGCTTGCATCTTGGACCATTTGCTCAAGAGCATATGTTCTTAGATACACACGAAGCTGAAATAATTCTCAGTTTTAGACAATAATGTTAAGAATAGAAAAATAAATGGCCAAAAGATGTAGACAAATAGCAGAACGTTAAAAATTGCCTCTCGTGGAAGTAATTAGAATGACTGTGTGACCAAAGGTAGCGGATGCATTTGCTTACCATGCGAAGGGAAGCAAGAGTAGAAGCATTATCTGCTGTTGGTGTGGGTGGAACAACCGTTGATGGAAGCTGAACACTGGATGGAGGACCACCAGAGATAGCCTTCTCCGTAACCTCCACACCAGCATTTGATGCAGCAGCAGCCTCAGACTCTTCAGCAACCTAAACATGTAGGAAATCAGGCTCATTATATCACCTGTTAAAGCATAAATGTGTGGAAAACTCACGCAGAAACTTGCAATAAAATGAGTTTCATTAATCTGGATAATAGTGATACCTAAACAAATTGATTCAATGCCACTCATTCAACATAATTTATATTATCAGCAAAACAGAATAATTATCAAGTTACAATAGAACAGAGCTGTATATAAACGCAAGGGTAAAAACATCCACTAATTTTTCAGTTCAACATTATAACTAGACTAAACAGTAAATCACAATTAATTAATCTTGATAATACGCATTTCTCTTCATTTACAATTAAGAATTTTAAAAAATGGATTAATACCTTAGCAGGCATGCGTGATTCAGTTATTCTTTTTGCCTCAGCAAGAACCTACATAAAATTAACAGCATTAGTACAAACTAGACAAATGAATAATTAATTAAAAAAATGAACAAGTTAAAACCTCTTGATCTTTTCGCTCTTGTTGCTTTGTTTGAGAGAGGTACATGGACAGTGCGCGTTTACGCTCTACCTCTTGTGAAACATTGTATGGTTCCTACAATGAGACAGATCAACAAAAGCTAGGTTCACATGGTATCATGATATTCAAGTTTCATTTTACACAGAATAGTCTACTCAAATAGGAAACAAAGTGACTTGAAAGCACCCAGTAATTACTCCCAAGAGGTATAATATTAAGTTTTATGTACCTTAACTAAAGGATGCATTGCAACTTCTGCAGAAGATGGAGCCCTAGCAATTATCAAAGTCCGAGATACTACAAAACAACAATCAAGAAAATCAAATTCTGATTAAATATTAAATTCCACTCATATAGCCTATAAACAGCCAATTAAAACATAAATCTCAGACTATGTAGCGCATATGAAAATGAATCCAATGAGTAGCAAGTGAGCAACACAATAGTTCCATAAATAAATTGACAAGTACCACGATAGTATCGGTCTTTCAATTCCTCTACAGTTCGCGATGATGGGAACCTGTCAGCTATCACAATGAACCGAAGATCAAACCTCTCACACAAGTCAAACAACTGATCTGTCTCTTCCTTGGTCCACATCTACATGGTTGAAATATAATTGATGTCAGCAGGATGATTCATGCATCATGAAAGAGAAAGATGCACGATGCACTGTTCTAGTGTTAATTTCCTTGGGCTCTTGGAGGATAAAAAGAAAAAATTGACAGAGGTGAAATAAAGGATAACAAAAGATGTAAAGTAAAAGCAATATCCAGATGCAATTTCTATTAAATGACATCAAATCTGCGTCCTTCTTGGCCCACAATACATATACATCGACAAGGAAAAAGAAAAAAGTCACAGTTACAACCCTCAAAAGGAAGTTAGTCCAAGCTAATTTTGCATGTTCATAAAATCCCAAGCCAAAGATCAATTTAAATAATGAAGTTATAAAACCATTGTCAATTGGCATCATTCGTAGCATTCTCATCAGAATAACCCAAAAGATAGAACACATTGAACAGAACAAATAAATTCAATTCAAGCATGATACTTACTGGATCCATCAGATACTTCTCATACTCCTCATCTGTGTACTTGATAACGTCTACAGACTGCACCACAGCAAATTAACTAGGATTCACATATGCACAAAGATGCTGAGCTCAAAAATCGAAATGGTTTTGAAAGAAAATCATTCATGGATCATGGCATAAGTGTGCACAGCATTTACTTTGTTATACTTGGCAAAGGAATAGTCCCCAGTTGGTGGAACACCATTTACAACTCGGACCTGCAATACAAGACAATAATAATAACATTTTCAGAGCTCATAACTAGTATAAGATTATACAGGAAAAAAATAAAGATATAGAACTTACCCAATGGTATAGTTGAAGATTATCCTTGCGGGCAGAATTGGTGAAAGGAAGCCACTGCCAAGTGATCTGATGGAAGAATCCCAAGCATTTAACAATTAGTAATGGCATCATGACCTAATATCTAGTCGACAAAAGCACTATATATCTATAGTCGACTGAAAGAACCTTCTCGTCAGATGACGCCCTTTTCTTTAATTGCGATGAATCAATTGCAGGCATAAGAGGCGCCAAACCACCAGTGAGTGCATATACCTACAGATGCCCCAATAAAGACTCGGTCAAATTAACAGATCTTTAACATATGAACATAAATGGAGTTAACAAGCATAAGCAAATGATGGATTGGATACCTCCCGTGAAATGCCATCTGGCTTTCTCTGTGAATCTTTTTGGGGCCGAGACTTTTTCTCTTGAATTGGCAAGGAAGTTTTAGGCAAACCAAGGATGTCCTTGGCATCCATGGGAGTTTCCGAGGAAATATAGGGCTAAGTACAAACAAACAAAAAATGAAAAATCACAGCTCATAAAGGTCAGCTACGGCTTCTAAATCTTGTGCCAATATTGGTTTTTCCAATACTTTGACTCAATAATTCAGACTTCAATTTGAGGAACCGATGTCTTCCGAATATTTTTCCTGCAGGAAAAGCAATTAGAAGATTTTAAGCAATATTTAATACAACCATCGTCGAGAGGTAGCCGGGGGGGGGGGCGCGGAAGCATGTTTTCCACACACAACACTTATGGACCGCAAGATATATAAACAAGTTAACAGTATTCTTAAACACGCAAATTAAGCTGAAACATAACCTATAGACCTGAGGCATGTTCAATCAATATACAAGTTAACAAGATATATTCATTCAATGAACATATCAAAAACATATGTTCCGTCAATGAACAAGATATATAACCTTGAAGGTTGCTACCGTTCAATCCTTAAATATTCCGTTGTGCTGAAAATTCAAGTTAACAGTATTTATTCCAGCCAAAACCCAAAAGAAACAATAATGAAAACTAGAAACTTGAAATATGCTGAATCACAATTCAAAAACCATAAGAAACATAACATAATCCAGAAACATAAATATTACACAATCCAGTCACAAGAAGCTTAACATGTAATTAAATTCAGTAACTTCAGTAAAATGCATTCCCATGGGGCAGAATAAGCAAAGTAAGGAAACTCGTAGCTCTCCAGATGGTAAAGGAGGTACCTAGATAGCGAACTTCGAGTAGATCAACGGGAGGAAGGAAGGGTGAGGGCCAATGGATGGAGTAAAGAAAATGAAGAAGACGAAGCCACTTCAGCCATTTTAGGGCGAGAGATTAATCATACAGACTAAGGGGGAACAATAAAAGAGTTATTACGAAGAAGAGGAGAGTAATGAAAGAGAGCGACGTTCAACGGAGACGGGCGACGTTCAACGGAGACGGGCGACGTTGGACGGCTTCCGACGAACAGGGAGGAGGGAGGAAGAGGTGACAAAGGACGTCTGAAATCGTGGGTTGGGTTTTTTTTTTTTTTTTTGCCAAAGCCGGATTGGGAATTGCCCTTTGGCATGCAGAAATTTTGCAGATGGGAATCGGAACGGGTAACTGAAAGGAAAAGTATGTATTGACCCTGTTTAGAATGGTCTGACTTATTTTTATAAGCACGTTCAACAGTGCTTTTCTGTAAAACGAGACAATCTTCTCCACATATTTGCCTCGACTTATGTGAATAAGCACTTATAAGTGGCTTATGGCAGTTTGCCAAACGGGCCCAATATTTTTTAGAACAAATGTGCAATTTTACCGATAAAGTTATGGTGTCTGGTATCATAAAATTTTTTAGGGTGTAAAAATACACATAAAGTTTTAAAAAGAGTGCAGATTTGACATCGCTGACGGTTTTCTGAAACGGACGTTAACAACGTCCAAGTTGGCAAGACAGCAAGGCAGGCTTTAGGGCAAAGGAGCAATTTTATCAATAAAGTTATAGTCGAGGGGTGTCTGGCACCATAAAATTTTCGATGGTGCAAAAATACACATGAAGTTTTGCTGACGTGACATGATGACTGGATATTTTTAAAACTTCATGTGTATTTTCGCCACAATCGTCCGTCGTCGTCACTAACGCTATTAAGTTTACTGACATGACCTGATGACTGAATATTGATTGGTGACTTGAATTTTTTAAAAAAAGTTAAATATAAATTTTGGCCCTTACAGTTTCACTTGATTTAAATTTTGGTCTCTGTAATTTCAAAGTTGTATTTTTTGTCCCTAAAGTTTAGTTTGTTTAAAACTGTTAGTCCTTATAATTTCAAAATGACTTAAATCAGATGTTAATACGTTAAAATTGTTGAGCTGTCTCTAACACCTTTAAGTTTATTAATGATGACTCCGTGAAGACGAGGATTATTGTGGCGAGTTGGAGTTGATATTCGGTGAGAAAATCTCTGCGTTGCCGTCGTGGTAGCTGCCGGCAATCAAACCGAAGAGTATTGAGACAAGAATAAAACCGAAGAGCATTCGGCGATCAAACCGAGTTGGAGTTGAATTTTTATTTTTTTTCTTTTTTGTAGAAAATAGCTTCACTTACGAAAGAAAAGGCATAAAACTTTTTTATCCGTTCTTCAAATTTCAGTTTCTCTGTGTTTTAATTGAAATTATTATTTAATACATCTCAACAACTGTGTCATGGATTTATTTATGGGCAAAGATGCAATTCTAACAATAAAGTTATAACCAAGGAGCGTCAGGCACCATAAAATTTTTTAGGTGCAAAAATACACATGAAGTTTCAAAAGCCTGCCTCGCTGTCTTGCCAACGTGGACGCCAACGTAGACGCTATTAACGTCAATTTCAGAAAACCATCAACGTTGTCGAATCTGCACCCTTTTTAAAAATTCATGTGTATTTTTGCACCCTCGAAAATTTTATGGTACCAGACGTTCTTTGGCCATAACTTTATTAGTAAAATTGCACTTTTGCCCTATTTTTTATAAGAATCATGAATATGTTTGGTTTGTGAAATATTTTTATCAAAATAGGAATGGAAAAGGAAAATGAGATGGGCATGTTTGATATGGCAGGGGCGAAAAAAAAATGAACTTGATTGAATAGTAACAGTAATGTTCTTAGCATAAAAATATATGTTATTTAGTTTTCAATAATTAAAGATCATTTTTTAATTTGTATCAAAAAAGATCATTTTTTTAATCCATATTAAATTTTAATTTCTTTAAACTGTAAAAATGTTGCTTATATTAATTGAAAAACAGTGACATCGATTAATTTAAAAATATTTTTTTAAGATTTTAATGCTTAATATAACAAACAAAGAAAATTGTTCGCAAATGAACTATAAAGAAAATTGTAGTAGGTGGTGGAGACTGGAGTGAATATCCCCAATCCCATAATCTTCACATAAGATGCAACAATGTCACAGTGAAAATGGGGGTATTTCTATCCTTCTCCAACTATTTGATGAATATAAATGGAATAATGACCATATCTAGCTTCTTTCTTGTTGCATATGTTGCATGATATGTTTAGTTTTCATTCCCATTCATAATAAAGCTTCAATCTTTGTTTTGCTCCTGTCGTCTATGTATCAAAGAAAAATATTAACACAGTATTTCAGTCTTTTAAATTTACTTTTATTTTGATTTTGCTCTTTCGAATTTAAATTTAGTAGTTTTAGTCCCTTGAAATGTTAATGATCCAAATTTGTATTAAATTATATGGATTGGTATTTTAAATGAAAAAAAAAACTTGAGGTATAAAAAACCATTTGTTTTATGTTTGAGAGACCAAAGTAAGGTAAATTAATGGTATTAGCAAGAAAATCAGAATGAAATCTTCTTCCTCGGTGGTCCAGGCACCTTCTGGTTAACTGGGTTCCCTCTCTTATGCTGATTGATAAGCCAAAAGTTCCTCTCTCTCTAATTTGAAAGAATATGCTCCCTTGCCAAGATGGAAAATGCACAGAGAAAAATGTTTGGCTTGGAGAAAAGCTTAGAACTATCGGTCAAGCTGTTGCATAGATGAAGAAATTTTCACAGGTGCTTATAAGGCAGAGCAACCGGCGGATCAGGCTGACCCGATCGTCAACCCGTGGCCTATCCGTTAAGATGTAAAGGGGTTCGGGCACCGATGCTAACCCGTTTAGGCCCCGGCAGGCTGCCCTGGATTCGGATAAGTTAACGGACAGCCCGTTTATTTTCTTTTTCTTCCTCGCCCAGAAGAGATTTTTGGTCTGGTGAGCGCTGGTTTGCTGTTGTGTGAACATTATACAAAAAGAATCCTCACTGAAACAGAATATAAACAGTAAACTATCATCCCAGACCTTAAATCTGATTTATTTTTCTCAAAGAGATCAAAACGTGTCTCATGTTAGGGCTCATCACAGACCTTAAATCTGCTTTAGCTATAACTGATTTAATCTGAAAAAAGATTCCCATGACTGGTTGGGCTCATCACCTCCTACCAAACTGGAGTTTCGCTCAACTCCAACTCACCTGGTTATTACCATCCCTGCATTCCAGAGCACAGAGGGGGAGCAGAATGGTCACTGACCTTCGAGAATAGCAGACAGGGCGACCAGCCAGGGGGAGCAACCGAGCACAAAGGACTGGGCGAGCAAGCACGACTGATCGGCGACGAAGGACAAAGGCACTGGGTGAGCAGAGACCGATGTAGCGACAGCGAGCGCACGACAGTACGACGAACGTGAGCGCACGAGCACTACGAATCCCGATTACGGCGGAGGAGGCAATCTCGTTGACGGTAGGGGGTTTTGCTTACGAAGAATTCCGATTACTGCGAGGTGTGAGCGCACGAGCATGACGACTTCCGATTACCGCGAGGGCACGGCGATGGCAGTGCAAACTGAACTGGAAGAAGATCGTTCAAGGCTTCAAGATGGCGTCAGGGTTTTTAAATTTTTTTTTTCAGAGAGACAAAATAAAAAAAATAGTTAACTTGTCATAAGTTATATAAAATATGTGGTGCAGAATTCATTTCACTTTAAATCAAAATAAAATTATATTTAAATTCGTAAAAATCATTTTTTTTATCAAACGTAAAAATTATTTTAAAATTTATAAAAATCATCTTAAAATCTCACGGAACCAAGAACAATGTTTAAGATTTAAAATCAAATATTATATTTTTATATAAAATAATGAAAATAAAAAATAAAAAAAAGTTAACAGTCAGTTATGGGCTTCCGAGGCTTTAACCGTACCCCATTCGTTCAAACCCTTAGCCAGCCCGTTATATGTTGCTTTTTGGACGGTCTGTTTCCGGATCATTTACTCAGCTGCTTGGTTATAAAACAAGGCCGCGTAAGGGGAACGTGGAAAACAATGCAAAATCTCCATGCTGTAAACGCACTTGACCACACCTTCCTTACAAGGCAACTTAACTTGCTCACTACTTGATTAGTCTGTTCTAACTTCAAACCTCACAATTCAATAGTCAAGAGAGATAGGAAACTGCATAGTTTGGCCTTTTGATTTTTTGGGCAAGATTTGGCAGTGTAAATTTGATATACTACTTCCATGGAAGTTCCAGAGAAAGAGTTAGGGGCTACTAGTCCTACAAGAAGAATCCACATCCAGTTTAATGGCAGCGACTTGTACGATTCATTTGAGTTCAGACAAATGACTCGTCAACTTAACAAGGTGATGCAAGCCTCTCCGTCCCCAGCTTACCGTGAGATGAGAGACAAGATGAAGAAGGCTGTTCAAGGCTCTAATGCCGCGTCGCCGACGTACTTTTTCCGGCTCAATTCTCCGTTGTACCGTCACCAGTTGAATCGAATCTACAAGGAGAGTACGAGGACTCCGAGGAAGATCTCTAGTCAGAAAGCAACAGATAAAGGACCGTGCAGGAGGCGAGCAAGGGTTAAAGGTTTCGTTGCACGGCTATGGATGAAGGTGAAGCAAGGTTTTCTGGGCAACAATGGAGAAACTGATGGTGTTAGCAAGTAGATCGTCTTTGAGAATTAATAAAAAGACAACACACCGATAGTTGTATTAAAGCAATCTCGTCATATTGGCAAGTTAGGGATCCAGAAAAAAAGCGGGGAATAAAATATGGAATCTACAAACTGCGAAGAGTATTTCTGAACTACGTCACAACCGTTTGGCAAAGCGATGGAGAAGTACTTATAGGCTTATTCACACAAGCCGAGACAAATATGTGGAGGAGATTGTCTCATTTTACAGAAACACACTATTGAACGTGCTTTTGGGGTGTTTGACCGCTTTGCCAAACACCCCCATTATTGCTCACCTGTAACTTGGAAGATATCAATCCAACCTGCAAACTGTAGCTTCCTCAGAAGCAATCGGATATGAAAATTTTGATATGTATTGAAACCGTGTGCTTGAAAGAGTACAATTCTACACATTCATATTTATACACTTCTATGAACTCATAACAATCAGTTATATACATAAAATTCTGGTTGAAATGAGTTTAATTAATTATGAGGTTTCGAGTTTAAATTCATATAAATACAAAAAAAACCTTTGAAAAAGGTTATTTTGGTGTTTAGTAATGTTTGAATATAACTCATTCAAATAAAAGTAGTCATATTGAAAACGCAATCAATTATCCTTTTAAATTGTATATCAGGCAGTCTAATGCAGTTCGACCAATGGAAATCCAGAATAATACAATCAGGGCCAGAGACACGTGCGCTCTTGCAGCTAGTGTGATTACACAAATAATTGGACGTGCTATATGATTTTCAACGCCAATGGAATTTGACAAAATCAACGTAAAGCTATCTGATTTTCATTCCCTCTTCATAAATACATAGTCCGCATAGAAGCCTGCTCCAGAAGCTACAGAATTCAGGCTTTGAGGTTTCAAAAACGAAAAGGAAGAAGACAAACGGGCATATTCAAAAGAGCTGCTAAAAGTTCTCTGGTAACTCCGTGGAAAGGGTTAGTATAGGACATCCTCAGTGCATTTCTTGGAGAAGAGCTCGCTTCTGTGAAGCCTTAATCACATGATTAGTTTCAGCAAGCTAGAGATTTTCATTCTTTCTCTTCATTAAAAATACAATATTCGTATAAAAGCCTGCTTCTTATGAAGCAGGAAGTTCAGACTATAATGTTCAAAAAAATGAAAAGACACAATATATATTCAAAACAACAGCTACAAAATCTCTAATCACTCAGAAAGAACGCCTCTAAGTCAGCCTCAGTGCCATTTCTTGAAGAAGTGCTCGCTTTTGCGAAGCATTGATTACATGGTTTGTTTCTGCATCTTCTAGCACGTCAGTGATTATTGCAGCCGCATGACCTAGAGGTTCTTCAGACGCTCTCTTCAGCATAAAAGCCTGAATAACCACCCCAAAATAAATTAAAAATAAAAATAAACGAGAATATTAAAGAACTGGCCAATTAGGAGATGATTAATTAATCTTGTGTGATTTGGAGTCGCCAAGCACAAATTTAAACCATCAGTTGAAGCCAATATATAATTTGGGCACTGGAACAGAGATACAGTTGCAAGGATTAGAAATTCACCGCATTAACTCGTACCCAAAAAAGAAAAACTTAAAATAGTATCAAGAGCATTTCTTGAGATGCATTGAAGTTAAAATGTTAGTGGCAGAGTGTCATTTCTCCGATCGATATAATTCAAAATAGGTAATCAGATCTCTGCTAGCTTGTAAAATGTGGAATTTCAGTAATGTAAACAGTAAGACATGAGGATGCAAAAAATGCGTGTGAAAATGAAAACCTGGCCATGATGAGTAATGGACAATGTACAAGGTTGCTGAAACCAAGGCTCCCCATCTATTTGAACAGGAAATGAAGCACATAATTGTATCTTGATTGACTGTCCTTGTGCAAGTCTTCGAGCCCGAGAAAGCCCAACCTGTTCTCATACAAAGCCATTATCAGATGATTCTAACATCCATCATTTCATCATTCAAATAAGTCATGTGTAAATATTGATAGTCAGGCATAAAAGAGTTTTGTTTTAACTCAGTTAAACTTAAACAAAATAATGGTATACTGCAGAAGGATGCTCAAGCAAAACCCAACTGAGATGTGGTTTCAGTCACTGAAAAACAATATAAAACAAGAACCTTCATGGTTTCTTACTTCTCTGTTCCTTGGGGTTTTCATTTCAAATTGAAGTTAATCACTTCCATGATCTGTTTGAGATTTCCTCAGTATCACAAGACGTGAAGTTTTAAACAGATGCCCCCAAAGGGTCCTGTATGAGATTTTCTAGTGCTCTCACATTCTAGACCCTTTACCTACATCATAACAAGAATTCCAAAAATACAGTTCATCATTAGAATGGAGGTCAGGATTTCATTTATACCTGCAGCTTGCCAAGATGCCATGTTCCAGATATGACCACAACCTCAAGTATCTTATCATGCATAGATTGCGGGTCAAAATTATCAAAGTTTTCATCCTCATTGTGCCACAAATCTACACCTCCCATGTAACTTCCGATATTTGCAACCAGCACACCTTCCGCATCCTGAACCGATCATTAGAGTAATTAACTATCGATGGTGATATCCCTTGTCCTTTTTCTGGGTTTTTTTGTTGGTTTGGGGGGTGGAAAAGTATGATTTCCCTAAATTGACTCACCTCAGGAACCTCAACTTCAACGCCATCCACCTCAACCCTAATTTCCCAAGGGAAATCTGCAAATGTTCTATCTATAATACCTTTAGCGCCTTCTCTTGCATATAGAACTTTGTTCATGAACTGCATTTGTTAAAGTAATTTCAGCATCATATCTAAATTTCAAAAAATAAGATCAGTGCAGGAAAATTAAAAATTTAGGATAGCCAAGGCATAAGACAGCTGCCATGATGAATTCTACACGTCTAGATGTTGGACAATAAAGTTCATAGATCTTCAGTTCATGCACTTTAGTCTAAACTAACATCAGGTCTGTTAGATGGTCATATCATTTGAATATACAACAAAATTGAAAGGAAAGATCATCCATCACAGGCAAGGGTGTGAGAGGCTTGGAAGCAAGGTTATCAAATCGAGATACGAATCGTGAATCGGAACACCTATTTTTAGAATCGTGAACCGAAACGTATCGTGAATCGTAAGATTGATGATCATTTGTTAAAGATGACATAAATATAATTTTTCACATAAGAGACATCAAATACAAATTTCTATTTCATAAATTCATAAAAATTATGAGTGATGGTGCCCCACCACCAAAATAACAGCCACAAAAGAATCACTAACAGCATAAAAAATTAAAATAGGATGGAAAGAAACAAACTTTAAAAAACATAGTTATAAGATTTACTGGATAGACCAGATGAGTGAAACTTTTAAAGAAATAGAATAATAGACGTGGTCACTTAGAAATGAGGTGGGAGCAAAGCAAAAATTCAACTCATGCACGATAGGAAGCTTGAAGTTCCGATGGGCATTGGTTGGATATGGATTGTACTGTAGTAGGAGGGGGTTTTTGCGGCAAAAATATCAATTTTTTTTCAGGAAGAATCAAGAACAAAAGGCTACTATTGCGGCAATTTCCCTCCCACATCACGGAAGGAAAAGGCCCGCTTCATCTTGCATCACCAGAATAGCATTCGTCATGCGATTCCTGCAATTCTTGAGTGAAAGATTCCAGTGGGGAAGATTCACTATAGGAGTCGAATCTTTCCGCTCAATATCTAGATCGAATCGTGAATCGCAAGAGATGACATGCGATTCCATGGGGTAAATATTCACTATGGGAGTCGTATCTTTTCCCTCAATATCTATATCGAATCGTGGGATTCGAATTGTGAATTGTAAAATTCTGACTACTATGCTTGGAAAAATCATTTAACAAACTCAAAAAAACACGTGAAACCCTCCCGGCACAGGAATTGTATAGCTGCCTCTAAGAATTACCATTTAGTAGTTTCAATCCTGGTCAAGCAGTATTGCAGATGGTCATGAAATGATTTCATTTTATAAATTATGTAAACTTAACATCCACATTTACAAAAAATGTACCAGGCTTTCACCAGCTAACAAAAACACAATATGTTCATCACTTCCTCCTAAATGGAAGAATCAACTATTTAGTAGTGTAGAACCCAAAATATCTTATAATCAAATATGTAGCCTTTTCAAAAATTAATAGTGTACATCCATTTCATTGTTACCCAGGAATAGCCAAACAGAACACTCAATTAACTAGCATGGCATCTTGAGATGAAAGCCTAAGGCATCTCTGAAATTATGCTAAAGCCGCATCAATGGTAACCTTTGAATATGAAGCAACCTCACCAACAATTAAATCAGATGGAAGGGACTTGATTCTAATATAGTAGAAGGAAAGTTTTATCTTATGGCTATAAGGCCAACAATGCTATATGGTAGTTAATGTTGGGCTTTAAAGGTACAACGTGAGCATAAAATGGGAGTGGTTGATATGAGAATGTTAAGATGGATGTGACCTGATAGGATACCAAAATTAGGAGTAGTTGTTGCATCTATTTTAATTAATTATTGTTATGGGGTTCAGGTTAGCAAGGGAATAGGAGCACTAAGAGGTGGATAGTAAGTGGAGGTGTTCATGGGTTTATGGGTCCTAGAATGTAGGAAGTTAGTTGTATTTCTATGGCTATAAATAGTTCAGCCTACTGTAATCCAAGACATGAATATATGAATGAATCAGAATTTATTTGAGATTGGAGATTCTCTTGGGCTATCCTAGTAGAATAGTTGAGATACTTACCTATTCTTCTTTGATAGAATACTATCATTTCCATTTCATTTCCCTTTCCCCCTGTTTTTCGGACGCACAGACAGGACCCCATCATGACCATACTAGAATGGATAGGATTCATAATGATCAAATTTGAGGAGGAGTTGGAGTGGTAGCTATTGAGGAGAAAATGGTGGAAAATCATTTGATGTTGTTCAGACATGTTTAGAGAAGGCCATTGGAGGTACCATTAAGGATGTTGGATCAAACAGTGTGAAATCCTCTGGAAAGGGATAGAGGAAGACCGAAACACATTCTCAAGAATGTTATAGAGAGATATATTTTGGTTAATAATCCATCCAGGGATACGGTCTACGATATAGCACATTAGCGGTGTGTGATTCATGTAGCCGACCAAGACTTTGTTCTTGTTGTTGGAAGGGACTAGATCCCTTGAGTAATGTGATGGATTCAAACCATGTGGATGGAAAAAAAAATGTTTCAAGTTTACTCTTATTAAGGCCAGACAATGCTTAATCTAACATGGTAGTACCAGATAGTTGGACTAAAAAAAATTGTAGCAGTCTCCTAGCTTGCATGCAGCCACCTTTCATAAAATGGATCTTCAACATCAAGCAATCCCAGATTAATTCTAATTAAAGATTACATACCTGGTTGTAAAACTTCTCAGGATTGTCCTCTCGAAGGTTATGAATTTCCAAGGCAACTTTTGCATCACAACCAATTCCTAAAACCAGATATTGTCAGGCATTCAGAGCCCATAAGTAAAATACTAATATATTAATGATAAACAATAATTGATGTACTTACGTGTGACCATAAAAGGCTATTAGCATAGGTATTCACAAAGGGACACAAGTGAATGGTATCAATTTAATATGAACCAAGGTCACAGGAAAAAAAGACACATTTGTAAGCTTGAGTTGAATGCTCAGATTTATAAGCACTAAATCTTACTGTAGATGTAAAACAATTGAGTAGAATCAGCCTAGACTGGACAAAGAAGCAGAACTCAAGAAAACCAAATAAACCCTTCAATTTTTCTTATCCTGATTAATTATAAAATACTCAAAATCGGACGATGACATTATCTCCAGACTCCTAAAGGCACATATCTTTCTCCTGTCAGTCTGAAAATCTCTAAGCAGACTGACCAGTTGCTCTGAATCACCTCAAATATTATAATGGACTAAAGTAATCTCAGAAAAAAATGAATTTCCATACCAAGGTAGTTGTTCATAAATTTTGGTGCTTGGAGCTGCTTCCCTTGCGTGTTAATATCCACCTTCCACCGATCAAGAATAGTAACTGCAGCTTGCTCTATGTGATGCAAAAATGTGCAAAGGCCTCCCTGCCTCTCCACATGACTCAAACCACCTCCCCAAGAGAGAACTCTGGCAAGATCATTTCCTGTACCGGCAGGAAGAATAGCAACTGGGGGAGGTGAAACAAAATTTTGCTTGTCTATTGCATTCAGAACCCAACCAACAGTACCATCTCCCCCACATACAAGAACTCTAAAGTGAGGCACTTTTCTAAACAGATATAGCCCCATCTCTGGCCCCTGTGATGCGCTCAATTCAAAAACCTAAACAAATCAAAGAAAGGTTTATCAGTTGTAATTAGTGAAACTATTTACAACCAACTAAAAATAGGAACTCATGGGCCTTTTTAGCATATTTCATGCATGTTTACAGGAAATAGTAATTAAACAGTTTAGTTATGATTTCATATTATACAAAAATTAAAAAAGAAGGTAATTTTAATTTAGTGAAAAGAGATTAATACTTAATAGATAGGGTGTGGCTTATTGGTGAACGACATATTTCTGAGACCCAGAACAACAAAGGTTCCTGCCTATATATATTGCACTTCCACTGTTCCAGTACAGCATAGGAATTCCATTTCTTACAAACCCGTGTCCATGCTTGATGGAGGTTCTTTTCATGCGTCATAGAAATACAATCAATACCAATAATTTTTAAAAAAGTTTCATTGAAGTTTCCACTAAGACTGTGATAACATGTTCCAAAAGCACATATTTTAAAATAGTTACAGGCAACAGGGCAAAGAAAATAGTAAAGAAAATCAAGCAGACAAATGATAACCAGCAAAAATGACAACATTACAGTCTACAGAGAAACAAACCTGCACAGGATTTAAAAGTATGTTCAGTCGTGTCCTAAGTGAATCACCACGCTGTGCACCACTCTTCTTGTTTATGAAAACCAACAATGGTCTTGCATCTGGTGGCAAATCAATCAATTCATACTGCTGTTTCGCTTCTAATACATGAGATTCATCCTTCTGACTGTTTGACAAAGTGCGTCTGAAGCTGGGTTTTTTATCCATCTTATTATTTATTTGATTTACTTCGTCATCTTGATGTTGAAACTCTTTATTTACATGACCATTACAATTTTCATCCATTTCATGACCATTAACTTTTTGATGAACATCGCCTATGCTTTCTGTGGACGTTTCACAAGCAGCATCACCATTCCCAGTTTCAT